>JAMPIV010007747.1:0-149269 GCA_024509875.1 Oreohelix idahoensis
ATCCATCTGGATCATGGTTTTTGTGTCCTCTTCTATGGGACAATGTTCTGTAAATCCAGCAACCTTCTGCATCTCTGTTATTGGTGTAGTTTTCATGGCTCCTGTAATGAGCCTGAGAGCTTGATTTTGCACCTTGTCCAAAGACTGCAGATGTGAGTTAGCAGCTGATGACGCTGCTACTGAGCTGAACTCTAAGTGTGTACTTACTACTCCATGATAAATCTTCTTTGGGTGTCGTTCATTTGCTCCGCAGTAGGAACCAGCAAATTTTCTGAGTATGCCTAGTCGTCTTCGGGCCTTTCCTTCTGCATTTTCAATATGCTTATTCCATGTAAGCCTTTGGTCAAATGTCACCCCAAGATAGGTGGGGTAGCTTTCTTCCTTGATCACGGTTGTCCCTAGGTGTATGTTAGCTGATTTGTCCTTGGGGCGAGGGAGAACAGTGTTGTGGAGGTTTTGTCTGTGTTTATTGTGATAAGCCATTTCTCTGCCCATGACACTAGCATGTCTGCTGCCCGCTGCATTCTATAATTTGCTGTGGTGACATTTTCATCAGCACACCAGAGTACTAGGTCATCTGCATATAAGGCAGCTTTCACTCCTGCAGGGAGATCTTTCACCAGGTCATTGATGTAAACAAGGAAGAGTGTTGGGGAAATTACTCCTCCTTGAGGTACCCCCTGATGGAGCAACACTTTTCTGCTCTGCAGACCGTCAAGAGTGACTCTAGTTTCTCCTGTTATGCAAGTATGACTGGATCCATTTCATCATGTTGCCTTGGATTCCACTTCTCCTAAGTTTTGCAATGAGGCCATCTTTCCACACCTTGTCAAAGGCCTGCTTGAAGTCGACCCAGATCGTTAGGACCTTTTTCTTCCTGGAAGGCATCTTCTATTGCTTGAGACAAGTAAGTAACTTGGTCTTCTATACTGTAGCATTCTCTAAATCCAGCTTGTTCCGGCACCAGGATCTGCTCAGACTCTAAATACCATTTCAATCTGTGGTTGACTATTCGCTCCATAGTCTTCCCAACACAGCTTGTGAGACTGATTGGCCGGTAACTTGCAGCCTCGGTCTTACATTTCCCTTTCTTTAGTATGGGTATTGTGATGGCTTCTTTCCATACTTGGGGTACCGTTCCTTTCAACCAGCTGTGGTTGAATATCTCAAGCAGTTTTGTCTTTGCTGCTGAGCTCAGATTTACTAGCATTTCGTTGCTGATTTTGTCTGGGCCGGGTGACTTTTGAAACTTAAGCTTGGAAATAGCCTTCTGTAGTTCTCCTAGTGTGATGGGTTCCCTCATTGGGGCAGGAGTATCTGTCTGTCCCATGGTTGCCAGTATTTCTTTTCTTATCTCTCTCTGATGATCTATGTTAATGGGTAAGTTGCTTTCTGAACTGTATCTTCTAGCAAACAAGTCTGCAGCTTGTTTTCCTCTGAAAAGTTTGCCACCTTCATCCAATGTGATAGTCTGCCTAGGTGAGGAACGCTCTTCATTTAGAGACTTGACTAATCTCCAAAGTTTCCTGCCGTCTTTCTCAAGGTTCAGCGATGCCGTTTTAGTTCTCCAGCTTTTCCGTTTTTCTTCTAGCTTTGTTCTCTGAAACTCTGCTACAGCCTTTTTCCATTTGTTGTGAGTTTCAAGTGAAGGCTGAGACTCTGCGTCCTTTCTAGCCCTGTCCATAGCTTCCTGACGTTCTTGGAGTGTGCTGGACCAGTATGGTATGTAGTTACGCCGGCATCCTTTGGGAATGGTTTCTTTTGCAGCTTGTAGTATGCATCTGTTGAAGTCTTTTACCACTTCATTAATGTCTCTGTTCTGTACCTTGAGGGTAGACAGCAGCGTGTTCACCTGATGCCTGAATAAACCCCAGTTGGCTTTTTTGTAGTTCCATCTTGTAATGGCTGGGCCTGTACTGAGAGTTGCACTCTGGACAGTAAGAAAGATTGGGCGATGGTCGCTTCCCCCTAGTTGGTCTCCTACTTCTCTACTAATAGATCCAGCTATATCTGGTGTGGAGAAGGCAAGATCTGGTGTTGAAGTTGTGTGCCATCCTCTGGAGTAGAAGGTAGGAGTATCTGTGGCATTATTGACTAGGATTAGGGAGTGATCATCTTGCCAAGTTTCAACCTCTTCACCTCTGTGATCCAGATGGTTATAGCCCCAGCTCTGGGAGTGGCTATTAAAGTCTCCAACTGCTATAAAGTTGGTGGCTGGTACCTGTATAGAGCTGAGACTCAGGGGTTTGTTGTTCGGACAGTAATAGTTCAGGAGTTCTATTTCCATCTTGTCTACCTTTATCTGCAACAGCTGATATTCTGCTCCATCCATGTAGGTTTTCCTTTCGTGTGCAGGAATGTTATTCCTTACAAGAGTAAGTACTCCTCCTTTTCGTCTATCTTTTCTGTCGGATCTGAAGCATTGATATCCCCTTATTTTAAAGGTTTGATCTGCTTTCAAGTGAGTCTCTTGGATACAGCAAACACTGACTTGCTTCTCATACAAGATGTTTTCCAGCTCAGTCTTTTTGCTGTATCCAGCCTGCTTGCTGTTCACTCCCTCTGCATTCCAGTGCATCATGACAAGTGGCACTCTGGGTTTCTCTTTTTCTGTTTTGTTTTGGTCAGTAGTTCTCCTCCGCCGTCTGCTGACTCCACAAGACGGTCTAGAGGGTCCTCCAGTAGCTGAGGGTGGGCTCTGTCGAGGCTCAGAGCCCGGCACTGCACCTGCCTGGTGGAGCTCCACAGGGCGAGCACCAGTACGAGATTTATTTGACGGTGTACTCTCCATAGAAAAAAAAAAGCGAGTTGCGTGATACTGTGGTTTCCGGTGCGCCTTCTGGCCCAGTATCTACGACTTTAGCACCTGTTCAACGGGAGAGTGGGCTCATCCCTAATCTGTTTATGTTCCCAGTAGTAGACTATTCGCAAGCAGCCTGGGGGTGTCACTGCTCTGCGCGGACCTTGTTTACCGAGGCGGCGTCCGAGCTCGTATGGTGAAAATATGGTTGCGTTATCTTCAAAATAGACCTGTCTTTCCCATGGCTTTTCTGCCATCCTGCAACTTTGAGTTAGGGAGTTCTGAGCTCCAGTCTCTTTCCCAGGCATTTTATTCTGGCCTGGCACGCATACAGAGGACCCCACTTCTGGTTCTAAGTTAGCAGTTGGGGATAGGTGGGGTAGCACACTGTGCATTCCCCGTCATCCAGGGGGCTCTCCAACTATGCAGAGCTTGCACAATGCTGTGCTCTGGTTCTGGGCTCTCCCAAGGAATCCTCACGTCCTGCACAGAGCCACTTCCAGATACCCACCACCTGCCAACCCTCCATTGTAGAAATCTCCTGCATGCGGCCATCCAGTCAAGAGCCAGTATTAAGTCTGGTGCCCAAGTGATCCCCCCAAGCTCAGTGTGCAATGCTGGGTTCTCATCATGCTGCAACACAGGGGAGATTGTGATGCTCAGCCATCTCTCTCAACTCTGCACCGATAAGTGACATCGGGGACTTAACTGTGCCTCAGTACTGGGCTGGGAGGCCCCGTTTCCGGGTACACCACACACAGCCAATTGAGGCAACGGTCGTCGTGGGCGTGTCTTCAGTGGGGAAGTTATGGAGTCTTCCTGTCCATGTTCTTGCACATCCTAACACTGCCCGCAAGACATCGGAGGTTTGGAGAGTGGCCTTCTCTGCTTTTTTGAGCCGGGGTGGGCTCCCCGGGCAAGTCTCGATGGGGATCGGGACGTGTCCATGCGCCAGTGGGCCCAGCATCGGCCGCATCTGATGGAGGACTTGCTCTGCCAGGTTTGAGTTAGTAAATTCCAACTTTGTCATCTTCATGGCATTGTGATGCTGGGGTGCCTGTGGATTTCCTACCGCCCCGGGTAGAAGCCAGAAGTGTACTGTGCCAGCTCTGGGGGAGATAAAGGGGGTGTTTCTGCATCTCCTTGTGATACGTAGCCAAGGTAGGGCTCACAGTGCTCTTTCCCCGCCACCAAATTGCCTGCTGGTTACGCCGAGTTCTCCGAGGCTCTAGGCATGTGACCAAGAGTTGAAGGCAATAGGATCGTCACGTCCTGAGTCTCTGTGCCTGTAGAATGGGTTCCGATCTTCAGGGAGCAGTCCACACTCGTTCCCACTCCCAAGACTTGTTCAGTATCCATCTGGCTCCTTCCCACCCACAGAGGGCATGTACGGTGTAGTGCACCGGTTTTATTATCGAGGTTTGCTCCTCTAGATCCGTTGTGTTTAGCCTGAGGATTCGCACCCTCAGTTACCAGGACTACCTCGAGGAGGGTGTGGCTCTTCACCACGCACAACGATCTTGGGGTATGAGAGGTTTTGCTAGGCCAAGAGACTAACACCGCAATGGTCGCTCCTTTCATGAACAAGAATTCACTAGGCCTAGGGTGAAGCAAGGGGGGAAACCCACTACCCACAACACCAGCACATCATACCCCCTGTTTGTAAAAGACTTTGCCCCTGTAGTAGCTAAAAGCTCAAATCTACTTAAATACCCCTCTATGTCATTGTCTTTCTCAACAAAATGGTCTACATGAAAACCCATAGCTGAGGTTGAGGCTCCCTGACTGGCAGTGGCATCTGAGGCAAAGGGGCTGGCACCATTTTCAGGAGCATGGCCTTGAAATTCTAACTCCCTTAGTCGTAGCTCATGCTCCCTCTGTAATCTTTTCTCCTCCTTTTCTGCTTCCCTCTCAGCAGCCTGTCTTTTTTCTTCTCTTTCTGCAGCTAGTCTCTTTTCCTCTGCTTCTCTTTCAGCAGCTTGTCTCTTTTCTTCTCTTTCTGCAGCTAGTCTCTTTTCTTCGGCCTCCAACTTCTTCTCTTCATACTGGAGCCTTTTAATCTCTGCCTCCCTATCTGCCTCCAATGCCCTAGCCTCCTTGTCAGCCTCAATCTGCAGCCTCTTAATTTCTTTGTCAGCCTCAATTTGTAACTGTAATTTTCTTTCTTCTGCTAACTTCCTATCTTCCCTTTCAATATACTTGTCACATTCTGAAGTTACATATTGGATCAAAGCCTGACCCTCCATGTTCATTTCCTTAGCAGTCAGCACAGCAGCAGATCGAAACTTTGCCAGATCAGCCATTTGTACTATGCAACCTTTAAAATTTCCAACTATACAAATCTCTAATTATGGCTAATAATTTCTAATGATAACCAAGAACAACCACAGGCACTGATAGCTCAACTACTATTTAATTTTTCCAAAAGGAATGCTTTTAGTTTTATACTATCTGAGATTCCTAACATAATTGATAATATTTTAAGAATTTAAAATCCCAGAAGCATACTACCCAATATAGCTGGTGTTATGAGAAATTCAATCCCCAGGAGTGCGACCCCAATATATGTGGTGGATTTGATGTTATGAAGTGTTGTTAGGTATTATTATTGTAATAAATGAGATTAGCTATGAAGGTCCCTGAATTACCCAATACTATTGTGAACTTTTCAGGGTACCTTTCCGCTACCACCCCTTTTATCTCATTCAAAATGTATTTATATTATTATATTAAATGACTTCGTGTAGTGTCTAGGGTTATGAAGGTAGAGTGTAATGTACAATAATCAACAAACATACAAACAAATAGTTTATTATTCACAACAGCACACAGTACTACCACGATAACATACAAACGACACTTTAAAAGGCTATCTTATTTAAGACTGTGGTTGAAATTTGTGTAAATATAATTTTTACAATTTATTATCCTGATTCTAATTTATTTTGAACCAGGACTGACAATCAAAAGTGAAATCAAAAGAATCGTTTACATCAGTCAAATAGCACAGTAGATCTTCTGTTCATACATAAAAATATTATTCTAATATACGTCTGTAGTTGTATTTTCCTACTTTAAGGTAATACTGGTAGTACCCCTAGGTTGTTGTTTAAAATCACACCCTTTTAGTTATGTTTGTTTTTGTTTGTCTCTTGTGGGACTATTAAATATTTGTCCCAGTTTTATTCACTGTCACTTTATATTCCTTTTTAGTTCTGTTAGTTGAGCTGTCAGGTGCCGAACATGAACTTAACTTGGCAGTAGAATACAGGTAGAACGTTTCCTCTGCTCGCTTGACAATCTGTTCCCTGTTTGATAGGCAATGGCCACTAGCATGGGCTCACAGTATACAGACAGAGTCCTGAATCAATCAGTTTTCAAGCGTTTGGTACCACATTAACGTCAGTACCCAGGACCTCACAATTTTCAATGAAATACACAGTGACGATGACTGACACAGTTTCGATCTGTTTTATTGTCCAGGCTGCCTAGAAATTGTATTTGAAAGCACAGCCTGATCTCATCAATCGCTGGTAGAATTTTTCAAGAAATGGCGTCCCCCCTAACGCTTGTTCTGACAATATCGACTCAGTTGGCCAATCACTCTTAATATTACAGTGTAAACAGTCTTTCAAAAAATATCATTCAAACCTTTCTGTTACTAGGCTATTTATGTTTATTCAAAGGTCAGCCAATAATATTTTGTCTCACTTCAAATTCCACCCAATCGGATTCACCGTACTATCTTAGCCTAGCTTTCACCTAATTGTTTTCCCAAAAAAATATGCGATCCAATCTAAGCAGATATGACTTGACCTGACAGTATCTCTGATCTCTATGTATTGTTTTATCAATATTTGATTATTTAAGGGACTATTTAGGTAACTAACAACATATTCTTGGTCAGCAAGTCTTCAGGTACACGAATATACGATTTTTAAGGGGCTATGTGGTTTGGTTCAAAATTCTATCTTTTTTTCTATGTTAGTTGTTTATTTTTAAACTACCTCTCGTTCACTCTTTTTCCATGTAATATCAAGCGAAATACGAGAGCTTAGGTCATTCATAATAAGTGCTAAATGTGTTTCCATGACCGTAGTGTATACATTTCTAACTTTTTCATCGTATTGGGGAAACCCCTAAGGCAAAGCTTGCCACTGTGCTGTGGTTGGCTTTTAATTTGAAATCAATGCGAAACGAATTAGCATTTTCATCTATCCTTGCCCCACCTCGTTCCACAATGCATTTTAGGCAAATATTTCTTAGAACTAGGAAAAGTGGTTCGTTTATGTCAAGGATGAATTTGAAAATTTGGGTACCGTTTTGTTCGGCTATTCGTTAGCAAATAATAGTCTGAAGGCGTAGGCGACACCAACCGTTCTAGCAGAAATTGTTTAGTAATATCCTATCTTTGCCTTTATGCCCTATACTGTTATATTCTAATTTATATATTGTATTTAGAAATTCACTACACCGTCAAAGCAGTCAGTGGCCATTACGCCTGGTGGCGTCTTGTAGGGCAACAACAAATTGATTCCACTTTGCTCGGTCGGCGGCCATCCTTCGTACAGTGCCCCAACTCTGGTTCATTCTTTGTATCTCAGCTTCCACAGTCCTCCGCCAAGTTGTTTTTGGTCGGCCTCTCTTTCGTTTTCCTTCAGGGGTCCATAGCACAGCTGTTCTTGTGATAGCATCGGGGTCTCTTCTGAGGACATGGCCAACCCAGCCCCAGCGTCTGCCAGCTAAGATGGTGTGCATGTCCTCTTGCTTGCTCCGAGTAAGCAGATCTTGGTTGGTGATGGTATTCGGCAAAAAGATTAGAATTTTTCTTACGCATGTTGTGTGAAAAAAGGACAATTTCGACATTTCCTTCTCTGTAACTCTCCAGCTCTCTGCGCCATAGAGAAGCACAGAAAGTACACAGCTCTTGAGTCAGGGAAGGCAAAAGCAGCGAGTAAGGGATTTTGGTCACCCCACCTCATAAAAAGCTGGATCTAGTATGGTGAAATCCCTCCACTCCCCTATGGCAGTATGTGCTACAAGACTAATTTTTTATAAATATTCACATCATTCACTTTCCTGTTACATCATGAATCCTACTAGCTTGAAACCTAACAAGAAATTATGGCAAAAAATTATGGTGTCCAATATCTGTCTCATGTCCTGAGAATAGCAACACTTCTCCTGTACTTAGTTTCTTACTTTCTGCACTTCACCTTCCATCGAGCCAGTAAGCCCATCAATGCACACAGACACTCGGAAACTACAATTAACAAAAACACACTTATAAAAACTGAAGGTAGGAAAAAAGCCTCTGCTGGAAATCGAACACAAAATGTTTATTTGGAATACAAAAGTTCTAACCAATAAACCACCCGAACACCTTGGTAAATGTGGTATTTTTTGTTAATCTTAACTATTTTAATGATTGCCTCGCTCAGCGTTACATTCATTACTTGGTTACTGTGGACATACCCAACAATTTATTAGACAAGATAATGAATCAGAATGTCAAGAAGTAGATTTAAACAAGCAATTCTTACAAAAAGCAAAATTACTGACGATACTCTACATTTAAAAAAAACTATTATACGAGGGCTATTCCAAAATCAACCTCCAATTGGCTGGTAAAAATTTTAAAAAATTGACAATAACATCTAAATACATACAAAAGTTACATACATCACTGCTTTACTTTTCCACATAGTCACCACCCAAATTTAGGCACTTGTCGTACCGTGGCACGAGTTTTTGTAACCCCTGGTCAAGGAACAGTGCCGCCAGGGTACTTAGCCAGTTGTTGACTCCATCCATGAGCTCCTCGGCCGTGTCGAAGCATCGGGTAGCCAGCCAGACCTTCATCTTGCCGAAGAGATGATAATCGCTTGGTGCCAAGTCTGGGCTGTAAGGGGAGTGGTTGAAAATTTCCCACTTAAACTGCTTGTGCGAGCAGCAGTGTGGGGCCGCGCGTTGTAGTGCAGAATAATGACGCCACTGGTGAGCATTCCGCGCCTTTTGTTTTGGATCGACCGCCGAAGCTTCTTCAGTGTTCCACAATAAACTTCTGACGTTACTGTGGTCCCTGGTGTCACGAATTCCGTCAACAAAAGCCGATTCAAAACAAAAGGCGCGGAATGCTCACCAGTGGCGTCATTATCCTGCACGACAACGCGCGGCCCCACACTGCTGCTCGCACACGCAGTTTAAGTGGGAAATTTTCAACCATCCCCCTTACAGCCCGGACTTGGCACCAAGCAATTATCATCTCTTCGGCAAGATGAAGGTCTGGCTGGCTACCCGACGCTTCGACACCGCCGAGGAGCTCATGGATGGAGTCAACAACTGGCTAAGTACCCTGGCAGCACCATTCCTTGACCAGGGGTTACAAAAACTCGTGCCACGGTAAGACAAGTGCCTGAATTTGGGTGGTGACTATGTGGAAAAGTAAAGCAGTGATGTATGTAACTTTTGTATGTATTTAGATGTCATTGTCAATTTTTTTAAATTTTTACCAGCCAATCGGAGGTTGATTTTGGAATAGCTCTCGTAAATACAAAGATTTCAGTTAAAACACCAAACAGCTGCTACATTCAGTCTTTCAAACATTTACTCACGTTCGCGGCAATAGTCCCTCTGCTCAAATGACTTTATATCCAGCTCCTGTTTCTGGTATAAGACTTTGTAATGAGTGACAACTCCATTTGGGAACTTGGGTGGTTTCCATTTGACATATAACTCATGGGGATCATCAGAAATTACTTCCAGATCTAATGGTTCAGATGGGTCTGGTTTAAGAGATGAATGACACTGATCAAGGCAAAGAATGGGGGAAAAAAGAAGAAATTATGACAATAAGTGTGCTCTATTACTTGTAGTCCTATGAGCAAGAATGTAATTATAATCTTAACCATTCACATGACTTAATTCAGACGGTGGTTCTCTGTCAATAATCACATACTTGTTCGCTCAATATTATGCTGTTAAGCAGCATGAGCAGATGCAATTTTCATACCTATGTGACACTTAGCTGTGGCTAGCATCAAACATCATTTTTCTTTAGGATTTCATCAATGAAATGCTTTGGTCATCTCATTAAAAAGCAACCATACCAACCAGTTGTACAAACCGATATCAGAATATTGGGACGAGATAAAAGCAAGAAAAAAGGTCAGATTATAACATGTTTGTCCAAGAATGCAAATAAGTTTCTGAAGTTTCTTAATGGCAATTCTTTAAAAAGCCCAAGTCTGTAGCCTCCTGTGATCTTCATACAAGAGATATGTTCACTTGGAAAAAACGGTAATAATATTAATAACAATAACTGGCAGATCTAACATGTCACTTGCTAAAGCTTCACATGACTTGGAAATAAAAAGGAAGTTTGTGGTGAGGCCAATCACTTGGTTAAGTTCAACATTAAAAACTATCTATAAAAAAAGCATTAATGAGAACTTTGCTCTGCTATACTTTAGTTTTGCAGGGACAATAAAGATGCAAATCCATCAAAAATAAAAAGTTGTTTCCCTATTTTTGTATTATTATGATCAGTTTACTTTGAAAGATATAACTTACTTCAGATTTTATGATTACTGAAGTAACATCTTCATTATCAATCAATGTCTTTCAACTTACCATGGCGCACAGCACAATAAAAACCATCCGCCCTGTCTTCTTCACCCCTATCATGTCTGTCAGCAACTCAAAACTCATTTCAGCTTTCTCCGAGTTGCATCACACACTTCCTTACCAGAGGACTTTCTTCTGTCTTGGAAGGCCAAATTGTAATATTTTCTTTAGTTGACTTGTTCATACAGTTTTTGAAGTTGTTTTTTTTTTTTTTTTTTTTTTTTTTGGCTCAAGTTTCTACAGAGCGGGGTACCCAGCCCCATGCCAAACACTCCTTAGCTGCCTTTTATGACATGCACGGCAGGTTACAATGTTACTATTCTTTGCTCCCCTTTCATGCCAAGGTAACACACAGGTGTGAAATAACCTTTTCACATCATCATTATTGCACTAAACTGATCCATGAAAGAATAAATGACGCAAAAACAAACTTACAGTATGGATTTGTTTTGAAGGTCGTTACATTGGTCATTGCATCATGAGTTGCTGAAGAAAGTGTATAAGCCTGGACATAGACAGCATAATCAGTATATGCTTTAAGGTCATTCAAAGCATATGCCTGGTAAGGTTTTTTGTGGTCCTCATCAGGCAGTGTCTCACTGGTCATCCACCTATATGAATTCAATTATGGTACCTCAAATTAAAATTATTTTATCTCAAAGTACAAACTGAACACTTTTGTGTGTATGAAACTTTAGTTCTATGCAACAACTGCGATGAGGTTCACTGAGTATGTTAATTTTTCTCTGTTCACTATGAACAGATATGAAGTTACTTTCTCCAATATGTTCCCATTAAATAAATGTGGAGAATAAAATGCAGTGATTTGCACCCTAAATTCTCCTTAGCATGCCAAAGTCTTGTCATTGCTGAAAAAAGATGACTGTAAACTCCTTGTATAAAACCCTGGTTGACACACTCTGCAACACTCAGCACAGCATTTAACTGAATGCATTAGAAGAAAACAAGTTCATAAATGGACACCACATTGGCGGCTGTTAACAATATTCACAAGTCCTGCTTTCAATCAGGGGTTGGCAGCCTTATGTGCTAATAAAACACAAAAAGACAGAATGAAAAAAAAGCAACAGATCATGGATATCTCAGGGAATATATCAGTGAAGGAATGTGCTGAAAAATAGGTAATAATTTGGTCTGGACATCTTGAGAGGATGAATCCTGGCCAACAGAAAAATACAGTGAAAAAGACAAGAAACAGATCCCAGGGGATTATGGATCAAGGGAGTGTCAGGCATTTTATAAAAGCACAAGATGACAGCATGGTATGCATACCATGCTGGAGAATGTATCACAGAAAGGAAACCAATAAATGATCCTAGCTGTAATGCTTTCATATGTTAAAAGTAGTACATGCAAAGATAAGGTGATAAAAATAAAAATGTATAACATCTGGTATCAGGAATTAGATAAGGCATATGCTAGAACAAGTTGCAGAAATGTAAAATGTATTGTCTGTACACTGCAAAGACTGAGGTTGAGTTTGATATTTATCACATGGTAGTCATTGGAATCAGAGTCAGCATTTAGTACAGGAAATGGAAGCAACACTACATCCTGTTACAAAAGCTCTAATCTATAAAGCAACAGGCATACAAAAGAAAATGCAGGTTAAACTTTAATATATTAATAAACATATGCCTCAAATACGTACACATCAGCAGAGCAGGCATCTCGACCCTCGTAAATGTTGATCTCATCATCTTCAGACTTTCTGTGAACAAACAATACATAAAATAAAGTTTATTTCCTGGTTTAGCTTTCAAATTCCACTACCATCAAAGACATTTCTATAA
Organism: Oreohelix idahoensis; assembly: GCA_024509875.1. Lineage (NCBI taxonomy): Eukaryota > Metazoa > Mollusca > Gastropoda > Stylommatophora > Oreohelicidae > Oreohelix > Oreohelix idahoensis. Next base: position 12,241 of record JAMPIV010007747.1, read on the forward strand.
AGAAATAAATGCGGAGAGGACAGAAAGAAGGTGTATGCGTAAAAAAATGTGGAAATGACACAAAGGAAAAAATAGCATGTGCACTAAAAAACAACAGGTTAGTTAGCAGTGACCAGTCATATCCTCACTGCCTTTCAGCTCCCCAAGGAGCATAGGCCATCAACAAACTCATGTCAAATCTTCCTGTCCAGTACCATCAGTTCAAGGTCTTTCGTCGTCTTCCTTATTCCTTTCATGTATGTCTCCAGCTCTCTTCACCATATGTTTTACAGTCTCCCTCCACCTCTCTCACTTTGGGGATTTCAGAACAAGGACTGCCTTGTCATGTTATCAGCAGGTTTCCTCAATGTAGTGTCCCATCCATCACCATTGTCTTCTTACAGTGGTATGTCTGTCTTAAACTACATTCATACTTTTCTCTGCCTTTAGTTTATTGTGCAGCATAGGCTTTCACTTAATTTAAGCTCCCGTCTTGTGCCATCAGTTGTCCTTTCGGCATCTACTGTATTCTTCATATTCTTCTTCTTCTTCTTCAGTCCTTAGCCAACGACCGGCAAAGCAGTCAGTGGCCATTACGCCTAGTGGTGTCTTAAGGGCAACAGCGAATAGATTTTCTCTGCCGTTGTTCCCATCACGCCTAATGGCGTCTTTAGGGCAACGACAAATCATTCCGTTTGCTGTTGTTTCCATAATCAAAGTGACTGGCAAACGGGTGATCAGCCCGTTGGGATTCTTCATATGACTGTCTCTAATTCATTTCTCCATGGGCTTTTGAGTCTCCCTCTGTATTTTTTACCTCTGGGGTTTCAGAACAAGACCCGCCTTGTAACACAATAAGCTGGTTTCCTCTGTGTATGTCGTATAATAAGCCAAAATTCTTTCCTCACCTCCTGTTCCACAATTCTTTCAATTGGTTCTACATGGGTGATCCAGTTTTAGTATTTTAATACTTCTATTCTGTCCAAGCACTCAAGAGCTATAACATCTTGACTTTCACTTTTATTGTTCATGTTTCAGGGCCGTGCAAAAGGATTCCTTGCTTTGATATCTGAACTGAAAATTATTATGTTTGTGTTGGGACCTTTTGATTTCCATATACTTCCCAATGCAGCGAACACATCCCTTGCTATCTTATTTTGAAACCACTGTCTTTTCCTTCAACTCTATGCCTTTCCTACTACCTGAACATATGTGCTAGTCAAAATCTCACAGTGATGTCTCTTTATGGGCAATTGGAAAATGGAGATCATTTCACTCCCCTAGGGCAGTTTGTGCTATGGGACTACCTTTATCTTTATTGTTAGTGTATTATAGACTGGTTTAAAACAATAACACAGTTATGTTACTGTACCAGTTTAGTCTTTATACAGTAATTATTGTATATATTTTACAATATGAGTGTATTAATACAGTTGTAAGATACCAATACAGTTGTGTATACAGTGTTGTGGAATAATTGAGAAGTTGGGGGGGGAGGTTTCTGAAACATTGCATTGACTACTGATATGCATGTTAGCACAAACATATAGTTTATACACGTCTGTATCACAGAATCCAAAATGCTCGGGGACAGCAGTGTTTTGGAAATCGGACGGTTTTCAGTTTTCAAATATCGCCCAAAATAGCTCAAAAGTAGACCAAGTAGCCAAAACTAGCCCAAGTCACCCAAAAATTGGGTTAGAAAATCGTCCAAAAGTCGGCCGAAAAAACTTTTGATATTCAGAATATTTCTGTTTTTGGGTGTTTGAATTCTGGAATATGGACTTGTATTTTCTTTCATGAAGTAACAAAACATAAAATAGATATGCTATGAGACTGGTTTTTCCTTGTGATTCTCCATGTAACAACTTCAAAGGTTCAACTAGTTCATAAACACATGTACTTCATTCATTATCCTTCAACACCGTCTGCAGCACAGGACCTCAACAAATACATGCCAAGTCTTATTATCACATCTGAAATCCATTAAAGGTCTTTCCATATTTTCTTTATCCCTTTTAAGCCTGTCTTCGTATGCGTGATATTCATTACATTTAAACAGACGTTCCACAACAGTCAGTACGAGCATAAACTAATCAATCATCAATACCCTTTAGCTCCCCAAGGAGCATAAACCTTAAACAAACACACGCCCAAGTCCTCATGTCACGTGCCATCAGCTCAAGCTTTTTCCAACGTCTTTCTCATCATTTTCACTTCTGTCTCCAGTTCTCTTATCCATGTGCTTTTCGGTCTACCTCTGTCTTCTTTCCCTGAGGGTTCCAGAACAAGGACTGCCTTGTAATGCTATCAACAGGTTTCCTCAATGTGTGTCCTATCCATCGCCAGCGTCTTCTTCTCATCTCTTGTTCCACTGGCACTTGTCTGGTTCTTGTCATCAGTTCCACACTGGTGATTCTGTCATACCACTTCAATCTTTCTATTAAGCACCCATGTATGTTGTCTGTAGCATTTTGGTTGTTGTTTTTGTTGTTCTCCATGTTTCAGAGCCATACAATCATCATCATCATGTGACGTATTCTTTCCAGAACGTTGTCTCCATTACAGCTGCTCTGAACGCATCACGATTCTGGGCAAGTCGACCTGCATCAGCCAAAGACAAGTTCAGACTCTGTGATGTCCTGGGTCCACCGTCGTCTAGGTCGACCCCTTCCCCTTTTTTCAGGGACCATGCCTTCCATCACTATTTTTTCCAGACTATTATGTCTTTTTATATGACCGAAAAATTTCAGCTTCCTTATTGCGATGGTATTTAGGAGCCAATGTTCCTGTACGTTTAGTGAGTGCAGTACGTCTCTGTTGGTCTTTTTTTCTGTCCAGGGTATTCTCAACATCCTTCTGTAGCATTTCATTTCGAATGATGTAATCTTTTTTGCAACTGTTTTATTGAGTGTCCAAGTCTCGCAGCCGTATGTTGCTACTGGGAATATACATGCTCTGATCAGTTGTAACTTTGTTTCTTTGCTTGTGCCTTGCCATAGGTTTTTCATCTGTATTAGTTTATGTGAAGCAATTGCAAGTCTTCTTTTAATTTCTACTGCACAGTCGCCAGAGCTGTTGATGATTGATCCTAAGTATTCAAATTCATTAACACTTTCCAGTTCTTCGTTATCAATTTCAATTTCTGGTTTGGTCTTTACTTTGTCTGTTGTCAATACTTTGGTCTTCTTGGTGTTTAGGTATAGATTCTGGGCCTCGCTGTGTTTTTTGGTGGACAGAATTAATTGTTCAAGTCCTTCTGGGTTGGTCGATAGGAGGACTGTGTCGTCAGCATATCTGATTTCTGGGATCTGGTACCCGCCGATGTTAAATGAGTCAAACACACAGAGTTTGACACAGAGCCATACAATAAGACTGAAAAAATGCTTTAGCAATGCTAATTAATATCAGTGCTGTGGTTACAAAAATGCTAGTCAAGCCACTCAATAAGTAAAGATACTCACAACTCCCTGTAGTTTATAATGTAAATCAGAATATGTCTCATGTCTGCTGTGTCCTTCTCCCAAGTAAGTACCACTGTGTTGTGGTAAATATCTGTCACATTAAGACCGAGCTCACGCTTTTTGCCTACAAGTAACAGAAATTATTTAAACATGTTTGACCAAAATACAATTCTAACAAACTGATTTAAAACTTTTTAAATTATAAAATATTTCAACACACAAAGACCTTCACTAATTTTCCACCAGAAACAAATATAAAACCTACAGGTCAAACACACGGCTTCAAAATACCCGTGAGAGTGAGAGGGAGAAAAAACACTGAGAAAGAGAAAGAAGCACATGCAAAAGCAAATATACACATTTCAAGTGAAAGAAATGCGAAAGTATGAATTTCGTTTAAGACAGGCATATGGCTAAGATGATGTACAGGACACACATTGAGAAGCATTACCAGACAGCACTAGTTCTGGAATCTCCAGGGTTAGAGAAGTAGAGGAAGACCAAAGATCACATAGGAAAGAGAACTGGATACACACAAGAAGGGGATGGAGAAGACATGGGAAAGACCTTAAGCTGGCAGATCGGGACAGGAAGACCTGGCATACGTTTGGTGAAGGCCTATGCTCCTTGAGGAGTTAAAAGAAGGAGAAGAAGAAGTCAGGTTAACAAAAATTGATCTCCTTTCTATAATCATCATCACAATTTTTCTTTACAGTCCTTACAGAGCGTGAAGAAAACCACTGTGGCTGGTCCCCTTGCACCAAGTAGTTACATGCTCTAGCTGTCGTGGTTTCTGTGGCAATGTGTTTTACATGATGAGGTTACCAGCCCCATGCACCTCATATTAGTCATCTTGTATGAATGTCTGATGCTGCAGTAGTCTTATTCTGTCTTTGTCTCTTCTGAGACTCCTGGGAACTACACAGGGCCATTTCTCTAATATCTACTTTGAAATCACTGCCTCATCTGCACAATACTGGAGCATGTCTGTCTTTACCTGTGTGAATATATGTGATGTATCCTCCTACAATCAGAGAAATATGTCACTGTAATCAGGGGGCCCAATACTGGGAAGAAAGAACAGGACGGCAACAAAATTCGCTAAGTATCTAAAACAGGGTTTCTTAACCTGTGGTCCACGGATCCCTTGGGGGTGTATGAATTGATTCTAGAGGGTCAGCGTAGAAAACCTAAAACTAAAAATTTTAAGTTTACTCTAATGTACTCTTTTTTCCAAGAAGGGGTCCATAGATTTCATGGGTCAATCAAAGGGGTCCATGGCACAAAAAAGGTGACCAAGGAGGGCTGTGCATGGGCCAAGTCAATAATGCTAAATCCAAAACTGGGACCCCAAGACACAGCAACAGTGATAAATGCAGACAGCAACCCATAGCTGACTGCTTGCGTCAGGGTCAGCGAACCAGAGCTGACCAAGACCCTACTCCACCTCCAAGTGGTGGTCCTGAAAACAGGCTGCATTACTGCAGTCTGGCTGAGAGAGTAGGGATCGAAGTGGGAAGGCAAACCCGGTCCCAAAAAAAATGCTGTGCCAAAGTCGGATGTGTCGGGCCGAAAGGCACAGATATCGCAGCTTTGCTGTAAACGGCGACACAACGCAACCAACGTCCTTTTCAGGACGAACACAGAAGAAGAAATCCAAAACTGAAATATGAGGTACTGAAGACATGCTGCTGCCTTCACACCACAGGCTATAATACACACTGAAGAAACAAATTTAATATACTGTTCAGGCTCAACTTTCAGATGCACCTTTAAACTGCATTCCTTCCATATGTTTTTACTTTAGTATGCTCATTTTTACAATTACTTGTTTGTCATGTTTTCATTCATGTTTTATTTTAAGTACTTCTTCAAACAGCTGAATGAATATGGAAAATCTAGTTTTTTTTAAATGCCATATTTATCTTAAACATTTATCTTTCCTATTTTTAGATGTTTTACACATTTTTTTCTTTTCTTGATTTTAAGGACTATTAAATTTTTGAGTATTCACTGGAATTTAACAGCGCAAGTGATGCTGCTGTAGGTGTTGGTGGCAATTAGGTGTTCTATTCCTTCTATTTGGCTTTTAAAGTTTTGTATGGGGTATTTTTTTAATGGCACATTTTTCTCCCATATTTTGTGTAGTGATGAGGGCTGTTCTTACTATATTCCCTGCCCCATATATATTGATATAATCATGTTCCTTGCCACTAACTTTCCATGTTTTGATATGGTAGCATTACACTCCAGTTTATCCAACTACCCCTGCTCCATATATATTTTCACATACATGCTCACTTTATTTTTTTTTTTTCTCGCTTAAAACTACTTTCTTATCTGGATTACACTTAGTCACTTTATTGTCAGGCCATGTTTTCTGTGCTTTCTTAAATGCTAACCCCCAACTTGGTGCACAATACCGCTGGCTGTTAGTTCAAAAAAATTAGTCTGCAACTGATTAAAAAAAACTATTTGATTTTTTCCGCAGAAAGTGTCTCAAATTTGTTATTCCCCCAAAGAGCAGCTGTAATCAACAAGTGAAGAATACAATATTTCATGTAATCATACTGATAATATTTATTGATACATAAATATTAATGTATCATTACACTGGAAATATCTTGTATGTTTTGAAGCAGCTATGCAACAGCCCTATGAAGTAAGATACATACACGGCATGAGATTTCCATTTTCCTCTCCAATGTCCTGCTCCGATATGGACAGATTCTGGTAAGCCACAAAACTGTGTATTTTATGTTTACACAGCTTGCGGTTGGAATGAAATGATACGCTGCCATTCTTAAGTTTTATCTTCTTCATTTGTTCATCAGGAAAGAGATCTTGTAAGTTGCTGTTGTCCATCAACATGAAACTGCTCCTAAGAAAATATATCAAATATTCCTCATAAGATTAAACAAGGATGTATTAAAACTACCTATAAAAACAGACCTCTGGAATGCACCATAAAAAGAAATTTTTGGGGGAAGAAAAATCCATGTATTCAAATACCTGAATAAATTAATAACATCAGATGAAAAACGAATCTCAGAAATCTGGGGTAAAATAGACGGCGAATAAAAAAATACTGAACAACGAAAACAGATTGTGCAAGACAGGAGGACTTAGTACGAACTAACGGAAGACCTACATGAGAAACATGAAAGGCACAGGAGTATTGAAATTTAATTTGGAAAACTTATAGTCATTACTACAACAGGGAAAATTTGAAACCACTCATGTAACTGAGAAAACTTGAAACCATTGCAACAGGGATCCATTCAAGCTAATGGAAATACATGGAATTTGCTCAAAGGAAATATGTAATAGTGTATTTAAAATCCGACAAAGTCATATTAAAGCCACTAAAAGAATATGCAAGCTTTCAACAATATATTATATCATAAACGTTACAAATAAATGAGAAGGCTGACCACTGTTTTTCTAATTTAAAAAAAAAAAGCCACTTGAATAACCAAATTCTAATAGTTGTTTATTTTTTCTAAACTATGCTTCATTAAACCAAGGAGAAGAAAGTCCAGTGTGAAACATTCTTCCCCATTTAAATGTTATCTGCCAGCTGAGGCAGAATATCATAACACTGGAAGGTTTTGTAAGTTAAGATTGCTCTGAGAATAAATTTCCTTTACACGTTCATCAAGCTCTGAAAAAATATATACATTGATTTTACTAAATTAATCTCTCTTATCTAGCCCTGGGAGTAACATACCATTACATGTTTACCTAGTGACAGTAATATGCCTTTACAGCTGCACCTCTTAAAGGTTGACATAGTATACTGAAGTCTCCAACACTTCACTCCCTTAAGGCAGTATCTGCTACAGAACTATCTTTACCTGCCAAACATCAAATTATCATCCTCTCATAGCCCTTCTGTATTTCTCTGCTTTTTTGGGACTGCAGATGATCAAGGATTATCCCATAATGTTCCTATTGTATATAGCTTGCAGTGTTTTCCAAAGTGTGGCAAGCATACCTCCCAAGGGTACACAAAAGAAGTTCAAGGTGTACATGCATAATTTTTTAACTTTATCATACCTTTTTTAATTGTAGAAAACAATTAATAAGAATGTAATATATGTGAGAGGTACACTGGTAAGACTAAATTCTCATAAGGGGCACGCGATTATTGTAAGTTTAGGAAACAATGGTCTTGTGTATTTTTAGGAAACAATGGTCTAGTGTATTGTCCATATTTAAAATGACTCGAACACTACTTTTCATTCCTTTTTACTTTCTATACAACAAATTATATACTATGATAGGAAACTCTTTACAGAGCGATACAACAGGAAGCAATCTGATCATCAGAAGAAGTCCCCCCGTCCGACAAGTGTTTCGGCCCGATTACTCCTTTACACTCTAAGGGGGGCGGGCCCACTTGGGTCATGACTCCCAAGCGTCTCAGCCTCCTGTTGTCTTGTATCGAAAATGAACCCATTTCACTTCTGGTAGCAACTTTAAAATCCACAACTCCGCCAGCCGTGGAGGCAATTGTGAAAGTAACAAAGAGAAGACAAATTATTCTGTTCGTTCCGTCGCACATCACAACTAAGAACACATACTGACACGCCTGCGCGAAGCCGACGAGTCTAGCCGCTGCATGATAGCCGAAATTCTGTTCCATACTACAAGGGGCGTTCAGAAAGTAATGCACCACATCGTTTTTCTCAGCTAATAATGAAGATAGAAGCATGACATTTTGCACACTTCAAATATCGCATGTGCCAATTGTGTGCACCAAATTGCATCGCAACCGGCCAAATTATACGTCTGCCCTAAACCGTTGAAATGGAGCGTTAGCAACTTGCGTTATAAGCAGCGAATTGTGATAGAATTTCTCGTTGCAGAGAAGGAAACTGTTGTGAACATTCACAAGCGTCTATGTGATGTGTATGGAAGTTTTGCAGTCGACAGGAGTACAGTCAGTCGATGGGTTCAGAGAATCAAAGAATCAGGAAGTGGAGATAGGGAGCTCCTTGATCGGCCGCGCTGTGGACATCCTGCCACAGCCACCAACGCAGAAATGTTGAAATGCGCTGAGGGCATTATTCTTACTGATAGGCGAATCACTACTCAACAATTGGCCTTACAGCTGACAGTCAGCATTGGTAGTGCAAATGCAGTTATAAAAACTCTCAGATTTTCTAAGGTTTGCACAAGATGGGTTCCTCGAAGTCTCACAAATGACCACCGATTGCAAAGGAAAGCAATTTCTTCGGAATTGTTGGAGCGTTTCAATGCTGATGGAGAGAACTTTTTGGCTAAGATCGTTACAGGTGACGAAACCTGGGCACATCATTTTGAACCTGAGACAAAAAGACAGTCAATGGAGTGGCATCATCCGCAATCACCACAAAGAAAGAAATTCAAGACAATTCCTTCAGCTGGAAAGGTCATGATCACTGTCTTTTGGGACACTGAAGGTGTGATTCTTGTGGACGTTATGCCAAGAGGAGAGACAATCAATTCGCAAGCTTACATTAAGATATTGAAAAAACTCAATCAACGTTTTCGCAGAGTTCGGCCGCACAAGAATCCAGCAGACCTGCTTCTCCTTCACGACAATGCGCGACCTCACACAAGTCTGGCAACATGGGAAGCAATCACCAAATTGGGTTGGACTGTACTACCCCATCCACCCTATAGTCCTGATTTGGCACCCTCTGATTTTCATCTATTTGGTCCACTTAAAGATGCACTCCGTGGGACAAGGTTTGAAGATGAGGAAGGAGTGATTCATGCAGGGAAGAAATTGCTACATGATCAAGACAAAATCTGGTACGGGCTAGGAATGCATGCACTTGTTTCGCGCTGGCATAAAGCCGGTACAAGTTGATGGGGATTGTGTTGAATAATACCGATGTTTACATGACATAAAAACTATGTGGTTCATTACTTTCTGAACGCCCCTCGTAAATATACTGCCATGCTAACTGTAATGGCCTTTTTCATGATAAAAGAATGATTTGGTATTTATCCATCATTATGTTATGTTACCTACTTTTTTCAATAGTACATAAAAAATGTAAATAAACCTCAAATGTAAACAACAGAATACACGTGAGCCGCAACAGTTTAAAAAAGAAATATGATAAAAGTGAGTAGCCATTCCTTCTGCAATTTCATATGAGACAATTTTCTTAATATTTTACCGACTACTACTTAGTCATTCCACCTCTAACCTGGGGTGTAGAGGTTTGCCAGAGAGAGCACCATACTATCCTATCGGCTGTCTTCCTCCTAGCCCGATTCCAATCTAGTCCTATGTCCTTCAGAGATTGTCTAATGTTGTCCTCCCAGCGACTCTGGGTTGTCCTGAAGTTCTGGATCCCTGGCTCTTCGTTTCCAATATCTGTCGTGGTAGCCGATCTTCTCCCATTCTGCAGACATGGCCAACCCATCATAATTGGGACTGTTTCATTCAGGTCTGCAGGAGCTGGGTTTTGAGGCCATGACGTATCGTCTGTTTGCGGACAATGTCTCTTCTTGTTTACTTCAATTCTTAATATATTTCAAACCATAATCTTTGCTACAATCTATTTCTTGTTGTTACTGGTCATTTTTCTCCAGTTTTTCTTCTAAATTTTGTCAGCTTTACACCATCTGTCCTTATACCCGAAAGCATTCCCCTTCATCTCAGCAATAAGCTGCATTTTCAATACTTTCTACATGGCCAAATCATAATTTAAACATTTAACACATTATCCTCTAAATTTCTCTCATAACATACTTTGCATTAACGAGAATTTCTCCTCCAATTATCTCCAAGCTCTTTAAAAAGTACAGAGTCAGCAGAGCATATGATCGCTTCACAGTGATGAATCCAGTGACTTCTTTTATGTTACCCAAGTTTTTTTCCATTTCATAAGCTACGTTGCCTGTGTAAAAAAAATAAACTGGCTAGTTATCAGTTCATATGGATGTCAAGTAAAGTTACAGAAACAAGACTAGTACATAAAACAAGCATATTTTTAAAAAATAATATAATGTGCCTCAGCTTCTGCTTTGCCATTTTTACTGAGTTCCTTAACTCTTTGGCTACGTTACAACGCTCAGAGCTTTGGTCAGATCTGACGCCCGTGGCAAAACAACGGTTAGAGCGTTGTTTTTAGTTTATCACGAATAAATGCAAAAAATTGTTCGTTATATGCAGTTCATATTTTAAAATGCGAAAAATGACATCTGCTAATATTTAAACAACTAATTTTAGTGTAGTTAAGCAGCATGCACGTGTTTTGATATTATTACAATTTGTGTGATGATTCACGTGTTTGCATTTTTCTAGGATATTGCCACAGAAATATGTCAAGCTTTATATCCACAATTTTTAAGTCTCCTAAACAATAATTGTGTCAAACTACCTAGAAACATTGCTGACACTGACGATGATTGTTTGGTAGTCACAGAATTTTGTCAAATAACGGAATCGGTGCAGAAAGGCTAGACACATTAGATTTAGCTGATAACTGGGAGTACTCCTAGTCTGGCTGATCAAAAAGCAACAGAACTAGATCTACAGTAACATCTTATCACTTCTAGGCAGAAGATGAAGCTAGGGATACTATTAAAACCTTAAACAAGTGTAAAAAGTTTTTATATGATGTTATTTTTCTTTATTTGTTTGAAAATTACGTAAATGCAATATTGCATGATTTTTTTTTATTCTTATAAGAGACCACAGTAAAACTGGTGTGAATAAAATTAAATGTACTAAATGTAGCCATAATCAGAGTTTTATTACTTTGTAAATGGATTATCAAGATGTTTGAAGACTAAAAAGAAAGTTTAATTGCCTGCAACAGTAAGTTGTCTTTGGTAAGCTTGTATTCTACTGTGAACTTTTTAGTGTTTTTTTCAATTTACACGCAACATGTTTTAAGTATACTGAACGTACTTCATCAATACTACAAAAGACACTATATATTATAATTCTCTATCTATTTTCCTACAGTTTGATATATAATATGTACATATTCAAAGAAAAGATTTACTTAAAATTTACACTAAAAGATAGTAGATTTTATCGTTTAGAATTCTTCACAAAATAATTACGGTAGCAAAGAGTTAAATAACTACCAGCTTCATTACAAATAAGTACCCAAACTATTTTTCCATCTTAAAATAAAAGGTACAAATTGTTTTTCTCTGTAACTATTTCTTGTTGGCTGTCCAATACTGTAGTTTTTGTTTGTGCCTTTTCCTGGGGAAGATTTATAAATCAAATGTCGCCCCCAACTCCCTGGTCTTTGTGCTCTGGTGAAATTCCTGTTTAGAAGACCTCTGTATATTTTAAATTTAAATGTTATAAGAATGAACACATCTGGCTCTAGCCTAGTGCTGTAAACCAGAGCTGCATGACTGTTAAAGTCAGTTTTTTAAGCAAGGGGATTCAAACATTAATATTCTTGCATGTCAGGTCAGATTTTGTTGTTATCTCCCTTGATTTATTACTTGCGCGTTTAAAATTATTTGATCGAGATTTTCTCTCGAATAGTGTTCGAGATCTTTCCAGAAGGTTCTCGTATGAGCTCAACTCACGTTTCGCATTTATCCGGGCATGCGTGATTGTTGAGCGGGACTGAGATACGGCAAATCCCGTGGCAGTCGTCCCTGGGTTTTTGGCTGGGAAGGAGCTCCGCCATGTTTTTTCTGACTGTGTGTACGGGGAAGATAGTTTTGTGAGATTAAAAATGTTGGAGGTTCCCCCTGATATATATTTCTAAAGCCGAGGATTGATGGCTTATATTTATGAGGCTTATTCCTGATGTTATCAGAGAAGGTAAAGAGAACATTTATATTATTTGACGCCAGGGACTTATATCGGCGGATTCCTATTGTTATCAAAGAAGGTAAAGAGAACATTTATATTATTTGACGCCAGGGACTTATATCGGCGTATTCCTATTGTTATCAAAGAAGGTAAAGAGAACATTTATATATTATCAGCACTGCGATGCCTGCAGTTTGCTTAGAGGAGCCATTGAGATATTATTAGCACTGCGATACCTGCAGTTTGCTTAAAGGAGCCATTGAGATATTATTAGCACTGCGATGCCTGCAGTTTGCTTAGAGGAGCCATTGAGATATTATCAGCACTGCGATGCCTGCAGTTTGCTTAGAGGAGCCATTGAGATATTATTAGCACTGCGATACCTGCAGTTTGCTTAGAGGAGCCACTGAGATATTATTAGCACTGCGATGCCTCAGTCTGCTTAGAGGAGCCATTGAGCTATTATTAGCACTGTGATACCTGCAGTTTGCTTAGAAGAGTCATTGATCTATTGGATGTATTGAACTATTGTGATTTACATGATGTGCTTAAACAGTGTCCTATTGACAGTGTATCAGTGATGTCCTTGTTACTGTGGAGTAATAAATCGTAAACAACTGTACCACAGCCGTTTCAACATTTCCTGAATATCATATGTACTGTTGGTGTGTGTGTGTGTGATCATCACTGTCTTACATTATGACTACACGCATTCGCGACCATTGACTTGTCTATACACCCACACACCATGTCGGCCACCTGTAAGCCCGACCTGCTGATTGTCTTTCATCAGCGTAACTAATATAGACACATCTACACACACTATTACAGTGGTGGCCACAATACATCTATACTCCTTCTACAGTGGTTGGCCAGCTCGATGGGGCTGTTAACAATGATGTTTTCAAGTTCAACAGTAGTGGACATTATTTATTGAAAGTACCCGGCATTGCCCGGAAGTCTCTCGACCTTACTACAGTGGAATCTAGTCATTGTTTCCTATGCGGAAATCCAACAGAACTTACAGTGTTCACAATATGGAATTTTGTGCACAAGTTATTCAAGTCGAGTTGCAGTGTTGCCAGTTCGGATTTTCTGCGAGCAAGCTCAACATGTCAAGGGTCTGAGTGGTTGAATATACCTGTTCCTTGAGTCACATTGTACCTGTACCCCTTCAGCGGTGGATCCTCTGTTCCGTGGACTCTGTATTATATGAACATCATTGCTGCTATTCTGGAGGCCAGGTTTTTTGCCAGTTTAAGATAAGTGGCTGTTTGTAGTTATAAACTATGTCTCTGTGTTGGTAATTAGGCCTTCCTCAATACATAAGCCCATTTATTTTCCTTGTTTTTATGTCATATATGTTCTATTTCAGCGGGCAGGTTGGGTGGAGACTTATGTAGGATACATCCCACTTAACCGAGGGCCTACATAAGCGTTCTATAGGGACTGTGTTGTCTGAGTTCGTAGTGTAAAAGATCCCTTGTAATAATCTTGGGCAGACTCTGTTTACGTCGAATTCAGTCTTTGATAATATTGTTTAGTTGTGCCGAGATGTCCCATTGGTGTTTTTGTTATATTTTCTCTATTCTTTAGTTTTGCATTAATTTGTTTGTATTTGTCCGCCTCCCCTTCCTATCGTTTATTTCTTTACAACTTTCCATTTATACACTGTGTTGTCATTGTCTCATCGTTCTATTCGCAGCTGTCATTGCAAATTTTGCAATATTTTTCACTTTATTTCTGATTTTTCCTTTATTTGATTCCTGCGAACGTTGTCGTTTGTTCTTGATAGTCTGTCTTTGTCTTTCTTGTTTATATTATTCATTGTGTCAAACACTGTCAAGATTACAATGCACAATAAGTATATAGGTGATTAATTATATTATTGATAAGTAAAGTAATTATACAAGTTCTTGGGCAAAGACCTGTCACCCACTGAGTTGGGATAAAGTGAGTTTCTCATATAATATATTTACACAGGTTATTGACCTCATATAATTAGGCATAATGTCTACTTTGGAGTATTTCGCTTACCTAGGGAAACTCCTTGGGTTGACTGATGAGAAATTAGAAGAATTCGCACGTGTGGAACATAACAAGGCTCATGAGTTCAGGCCATCTAGTACAATTTATTTCATTGAACTAGCGAGATCACGTGGTATGTCTACTGAGGAACTAAGAGAATTCGTAAAAGAGAAAAGGGAGGCTGAGAAACAGGAAATAGAAGCAGAAGATAGAAAATTGCAAATGCAGGCAGATGAGAGAAAATTGCAAATGCAAATGGAGGCTGAAAAACAGAAATTAGAAGCTGAAGAGAGAAAACAGAAATTAGAGGATGAAGAATTAGCTGAGATGAAGAGAATAGAAACATTAGCTCTTCCTTATGAGAATAAATTGAGACATTCTCAACTGGAAAAGGAGAAAAAGGAGCTGGAAGATGAGATGAGCTCAATTAAAAACAAATATCTATGTAAGGAACAGGCTCTTATTAGAGAGCTAGAACAAGTCAAAATGAACTATGAGAAGTTGAAGTCAGATTATGTAGATTTGAAATTTGAAATTGAAAAACAGAAAATAGAAGTTGAACAGAAATTAGAGGCTGAAGAAAATATGAACTTGCATGAGGAAAAGATGTTGTCTATGGAGCTGGAAAAAATAAAGGTAGTGAATGAGAAGGATATGGTTTTTCCTGAAAAGATTGATGAACTTATGACTAGTCATCATAGTGCTATGGAAGCACTCAAACTTGAATTTGTTCAGGAGAGAGCTAAGACTTTAGAGAATATCCAAACTCACCAACAGGAAATTAAGAACCTTAAATTGGAAAATACATCTCAGTTAAACGACTTAAAGATAGATTATAACAGGCTTCAGGTTAAAACCAACGAGAAAATTCAGAAAACTGTTGCTAGAGAGAAAGCTGTTGCAGAAGTAGAAATTGCACAGCTTCGTAACAGAATTGATGGATTGTTAGATATTGTTTTGAACAACAAGATGTTGTCTACTACCAAGGTGGATAGATTTAGACATAAAGCTGATGGTCAATATGTTACAAATGCAAAGAGTCAGCCACATGCACTCAGTGCTAACAGTAACACTAAACATGGTTTAAACAAATCTTTTCGTGGCAAATATAATTTCCCACGTAATAATACTGCCTCTAATAGGAGTGATTTTTGGCGTCAGGCCAACAAAAGTAATTCAATTGTCAGTCTTTTGGATCATGGTGAGGACTTTGATAAATGTCATGACAAGACTCCTCAGACAAACCGTGCATCTACTTTTCAGAGTTCTGTTAAATTTATAACAGCCGACAAAACTATTAGTACCCATCATACTCAGCACAGACAGTATGATCCATCTTTTAAGCACATTGCCACAGGCAAAAATAAAATCAATTTTGCTAGGAGAGATAATCGTGATTGCAGACAGCACCAAGGACGTCCGTCACGTAATAATTTTCCTTCTCCAAGACACTGGAGACAATTTAATGGTCCTCAACATTTTAGTTCCAACAATTATGGAAATTTTCGAAGGGGTAACTACAAGAGAAACTATCAACCCTATAATAATTTTTCTCGCAGACAACAAAACCCATTTAATAGATATTCTGATCAAAGAGGAAATAGTAATCGCGACAATGCAAACTGGGGTTCAAATCAGAACAATAGTTTCAATAGAGAAAACAACAATGCTTCCAATAGAGATAATAGCCGCGACAGATCACAATATGACGGTAGATCAAATAATAGATCGCATTACCATGCTAACTTTGATCAACAGGGGCCCCAAGTTACTAGTAATCAAGGTAACAATAATAAGAGTGTCTCTAATGCTACTGCTTGCTCTGGTTTCGATGCCGAGAGAGCATCTCAGTGACCTAAGAGCACAACTTTGTTTCAGCCTACAGCGTTGACTACCTTGAGTTGCGGCCATCCTCTACCTAATCCTCCTACATTGTCTACACAGAGGAAGGTTTGATTATAACCATACAGGGGCCGGAAGTTTACACAGCCACATTTGATAGCTAAAGATTAACATTAACTGTAATATATTATAAAATCTTACGGTTATCAAACTGAGATGTTCATTTGTATTTTTTCACAGCGTATGATGTTCCATGAGAGTCAGCGCTGTTATTTTGAGAGTCTCAACCGTTTACCAGATTTATCAAGACTGTTCCAGTTTTTCTTTCGGCATTTGACGCTACTTTAGATGTCTTTGGTGCCTTGTTGCGTACAGTATGGTCTGAGACTATGGACCTCATCTTTTATATGTACTTGTTTGAGATAGTTAACAACATTGTACATTAGTAAAGGATATTATATTAGAAGATACTGTATTATGATATGGTATAACTTCTTTACTATAGTGTTAATATATTGCTGTGTTTTACAGTGTTGAAAATATAATATTGTAATGATACCATTATTTTACGTAACTTATCATTGCGAAACATGTCGATATTGTAATATTTTTTTTTGAGATACATGAAGTCATGAGAGAAAGTAAATTTTTCTTACATTGTAATGTTTTTTGTGCCCAGCGCTTCATTGTGCGCTAGTGGGAGCACCTATTTATACAATATTGATACTTTGAGAATAGATTTTTTTCTGAGGTAGTGAGGTACTTTTCCTCACCCGACGCTTGATTGTGCGTCAGTAATAGCCATGATTGACTGGGTTATCATGCTCAGGATATTATTTTTTGTTAGAGAATTTAGTTATCATGTATGCTGTTGTATTACGGTGGTGTTAATTTGTACTATGGATTGTTTCATGTAATTGCTTACCATGACATATTTCTGCTTTCCTTATTCTCAGGGCATTGCTTCCCTTCATTTTTTTTCCTTTAGTATTCCATCTGGTCTTTGTTCACGTTTTACTTTTCCCTTTTCTCTTATGATGTCATGGCGTACTTATACTTCATACCTCTTTAAAGTTGATATTCTTCGTAGGCTTATCCCGTTATCTGTCTATACTTCGTTTCTTTTGTAAGTTACACTTACTCCTATCCCTCTTTTATTCATTTTTTATATGACTTTATATAGGGTATACTTAAGTGTAGATATTTGTATGCTACCGACCTCATGTTATTTCTATTCGATGTATGTTTTCAAAAAAAAAAATATCATTTTTTTCCCCGGGGGGTGCGGTAGACTGTTAAAGTCAGTTTTTTAAGCAAGGGGATTCAAACATTAATATTCTTGCATGTCAGGTCAGATTTTGTTGTTATCTCCCTTGATTTATTACTTGCGCGTTTAAAATTATTTGATCGAGGTTTTTTTTTTCGAATAGCGTTCAAGATCTTTCCAGAAGGTTCTCGTATGAGCTCAACTCACGTCTCGCGTTTATCCGCGCATGCGTGATTGTTGAGCGGCACTGAGATACGGCAAATCCCGTGGCAGTCGTCCCTGGGTTTCTGGCCGAGAAGGAGCTCCGCCATGTTTTTTCTGACTGTGTGTACGGGGAAGATAGTTTTGTGAGATTAAAAATGTTGGAGGTTCCCCCTGATATATATTTCTAAAGCCGAGGATTGATGGCTTATATTTATGTGGCTTATTCCTGATGTTATCAGAGAAAGTAAAGAGGACATTTATATTATTTGATGCTAGGGACTTATATCGGCGGATTCCTATTGTTATCAAAGAAGGTAAAGAGAACATTTATATATTATCAGCACTGCGATGCCTGCAGTTTGCTTAGAGGAGCCATTGAGATACTATTAGCACTGCGATACCTGCAGTTTGCTTAGAGGAGCCATTGAGATATTATTAGCACTGCGATGCCTGCAGTTTGCTTAGAGGAGCCATTGAGATATTATCAGCACTGCGATGCCTGCAGTTTGCTTAGAGGAGCCATTGAGATATTATTAGCACTGCGATACCTGCAGTTTGCTTAGAAGTGCCATTGAGATATTAGCACTGCGATACCTGCAGTTTGCTTAGAGGAGCCATCGAGATATTATTAGCACTGCGATACCTGCAGTTTGCTTAGAGGAGCCATTGAGATATTATTAGCACTGCGATGCCTGCAGTCTGCTTAGAGGAGCCATTGAGCTATTATTAGCACTGCGATACCTGCAGTTTGCTTAGAAGAGTCACTGATCTATTGGATGTACTGAACTATTGTGATTTACATGATGTGCTTAAACAGTGTCCTATTGACAGTGTATTAGTGATGTCCTTGTTACTGTGAAGTAATAAATCGTAAACAACTGTACCACAGCCGTTTCAACATTTCCTGAATATCATATGTACTTTTGGTGTGTGTGTGATCATCACTGTCTTACATTAGGACTACACGCATTCGCGACCATTGACTTGTCTATACACCCACACACCATGTCGGCCACCTGTAAGCCCGACCTGCTGATTGTCTTTCATCAGCGCAACTAATATACACACATCTACATACACTATTACAATACCAAACAGCTCCTATGAGCTTAGGTTATATATGTTTTAATGCTGAGTTCATAAACCTAATAGTTCTGAAATAACCTTCATAAAAGCCCCACTGAATTAAATATGGAGAAAAAAAATTTTGCCGAGGTGTATTCTAGTAAACAAGAAGCATTAGTCTCGGTACTGTTATCAGTTCCAAGCCTAGCCGCAAAAAGATGAGGACTGTACAGTTACCTTACGTTTACCACAGTGTTTAGCAAGAGCAAAATTTTTTAAACAATTATTTAAAAAAAAAAAATTCATGAATGTAAAGTATCCACTTACTGCCTCCCATTATTTGTATAACCAGGGATCCAGTAATTTTGCTGCAGTCTTTTAGCATCTCAGCATCTTCAATACTGTTGACTTCAGAGCCATTGCAAACTACAACAGGAGAGTAAGTTCTCACTTTAAGCATATAAAGACAAGATTCAGGAACAAAACAAGATTGACGGCTAATAAATTAAATTAATTTTTGAAAGTAATACATACTGTGGAAAGAAAAAAAGTTACAAAAACATCAACACTTTAAAATATATTTCAACAACCATCACTGGAAATACATCAAGAAGCACACAAACAAAACAACAACACAAGGCATGACAAACTTTAGAAATAAAAAAGCAGTTAACATTAGCAACAAAACCACATAAACAAATAATGTGATAAATACAGAAACAAAGGAAAAATCAATCATTTACAGGGGTAACCAGAGACAAAAACTTGTAAAATATGGGACAAAGACACACCTTTGGGGCAGAATCCTTGACATTTAATGCACTCTAAATTCCTCAATTCTCCCTCCTCTTGAACAGTATAGTTCTGTGGGCACTGAGCAACACAAACACGCAGCTCTGCTTTCTCACTTCGCAAAATTTTTGTGTTCTTTGCTACATCTTCTGTGTTATTGACCACAGCAAAGCA
Organism: Oreohelix idahoensis; assembly: GCA_024509875.1. Lineage (NCBI taxonomy): Eukaryota > Metazoa > Mollusca > Gastropoda > Stylommatophora > Oreohelicidae > Oreohelix > Oreohelix idahoensis. The sequence continues at coordinate 31,850 of JAMPIV010007747.1, forward strand.
CTCCTTTGCCGTGAGGCACCGTCTGTCAGCATACTGAAAATGACAAAACAAAATTTTTTTTTAATTGAGTTTTCTCAGTTATGTATATTGCGTACATCTACCATAATTATAGCCATTATCAGCATTTTCCTTTATGCTCCTTATGGAGCATGAAGTCACCGCTGCATCTGGTCCCTTTGCAGGAAGCCTACATCCAGCATTCACATGTACTTACAGCAGTAGTCTCTGTAGCAATTTATTTACATGATGAGGTAGCCAGATCCGTGACCAACTTCATATTAGTTGCCTTCTACTTATGGAAACAGTAGGTTCTTATTCTTTCTTTGTCATTATATACAGGTATACCTCGCTGTTGAGTCTTTTTAGATGTTAAATGTTAACATGCAATAACAGGATTGTTCCTGTGGCCAAGATTACTTCTAGGGTAGTAAGCAAGTAGACCCCGCAACAAGCCAATACAAATTTGAATTAATTGAGCCACAATGGACTAAATGGACGATATACACTTTATTTAAGACTGCACGTAGCTCCACAGACAATAGTTCAAGCCAACATAGAATGGCAAATAAGATGCAGTAAACGATATACCGTAGGCAGTCAGTCCATGTCAGGAAGGCTGTCCTTTAGTTCTCAATATGATTTTATATCGCTGCACACTCGACACTGAGCAATTATACTTGTCAATACAGATAACTAGATACATCTCACCAAAGATCTTGATGTATTAGTGATAACAGAACTCCATTTTAAATACTTTAACAAGCAGGAGCTCAAACACATACGTCCACTTGCCATGACACACCATTGTATAAGGCCGCACTTCTGCCCCTCTAGTTTAACGTGAGCCAGCCAAGCATATCGGCTTAATGTCACTCCCCCGTCTTTATCAGTGACCCGTATAAAATAAACAAACACAGAGCCCTGTTGAGCTAAACCTATAATAGGCACAATCATTATGAATTTTAATAATTTTATTGCGCTTCGCAATTATTGCGTTTTTTTTTTTTTTTTTCAAATTATTCATGTTTTTTTTTTCTAGAACATGCCTACTTCTTCCGATAGATTTTGGCTTTTCACCACTAAAAAAAGATATCGATTCGCTGAAGGCTCAGATGATGATGATTAGCATTTTTTAGCAATAAAGTATTTATAATTTTACAGTACATTGTTTTTTTTAGACCTAGTGCTATTGCGCACTTAATAGACATAGTGTAAACATGATTTTAGGCTTTTATATGCAATGGGAAGCCAAAAAAATGTAGAAAAAAGTGAATGAAAGGTGCATAACAACATATTGAAAACTGTAGACAATGGGATGAGAATGAATCTTCTTCTTCTTATGCGTTCAGTTAGTAGTCATGCTAGATCTGCAGGCCTGTCGCCAGGACAAAGCCGTCTTTTCCAGGTCAGTGCAGCAGCCTCATAGTTACTGCTTGAGCTCAACACCCCTTGGACACATCAGATGTCGTGGGTCATCATGGGTTGGGCAGTTTTGGAGAATGTGTTCGGGTGTTTGGATTCCAGTTCCACATGGACATACATTAGTGTGAGAGAGAATGAATCAAACGGACTGACAATAAAATAAAGCTGTACCTACAAATAATGAGAAGGCAACATTAAAATAATGGAAATACTAGATGAACCAAACCAAAAAGATTCAACATCAATGTCAAAGTTGTTCTCCTATATGGAGCTAAGATCTGCAAACAATAACAGAATAGCATGAAAGCTTAAAAGGCTGTCTGCAGTTGCTAAAGGCAATTAGACAAACAGAAATGTATGATGAGGTCAGTGACAATAAACTAAGAAGAAAAACTGTAGCAGCATGTTTAAAAAGTAAAAACATATTGAGCTCACTGTGAGCAAATCCCGCTCCAAATATATTTTTCCAACAAAATTCACAAAGAAAAAAAGCAGACCTTTTAGGTTTACATAAGATCAAATCAAAGATCTCTAAATTTAAAAAATCAATTCAGAATTTAGTTACTTTATTGATGATGATGGAGATGTGAATCAGGAGTAAAAAATGTGAGTTTGATAAAGTCCTTTCACTGACAGCTTGTCAATGTATATGTTTCTCACTGTCACTGTAATACAGTACTTGCCCATGTATCACTAGAAACATTTTTTATCTGACAATTGTTAAGAACTGCTCTTATTATGCATTATTACAATAATATGTATACATTGCTTAGACAGCACAGACTATGGGGCATGTCCACCGCATGGAAGATGGTTGCATCCCGAAAGATATCTTCTACTGGCAGATGGCAAAAGAACAGCTGGGCAGCCGTAGTTGAGGTTGAAAGATGTGTGCAAGAGAGACATGAGGACACTGGACATACATCCAGCAACCTGGGAGGATGAAGCTGCTGATTGCACCAAGTGGCGATATTCTCTTCAGCGCCATCTCAGATTGGGTGAAAAGCTCTCACAGTGTCGTGAGTTGAATGAGAATTTCTGTCACTTTCTAGCTGGTAGGACCACCTCTCTCTTATCTTTGATTTTATCTCCTCTCATTTCTCTTTTTAATAGCACCTGCGAGTGTAATTCCAGGATGTAGCCGTGTCATTGTTAATTTAGACAGGCCGAATCCCACCTTCTTGCATGTGTTTCACGTTGGCTCCTCAGAGATGTCTTTTAACTCCTTTTCTTACTGGTCATGGCAAAACCTACAAATCTTTGAGTCAAGGGAATGCGGACACAAACGAGTTGCCTTGCCTTTTAAGTGACCAAAACCTTCTCGCTCTAAAACCCTTTGAGACCGGATGCCAGCGGATGCGTCTCCGTTTCTTCACGAATCTCCCTTATATGAGATCATTTTCATCTCGCATCACAGGGGAGAAAACTACCGATCCCTGCACGCCTTTGCCTCTTGTCAGACTTTGCCGCTCCCCGTGCAGATGTTCACAATGAGTGGCGCGATCTTTAGGAGAATCTGGCTATAAAAACTAGACAAAAATTACTCCAGGCTAGTTACTCCAAGAGTGCCAGAGGACCTCCAACTTGCAGACTGGAATGTGTGGAATTAAGCCTAATACCAGATGTATAGTCATAAGGAATAATTCCTGATATATCGGTACGCCTCTATGCCAACTTTACATGTAGCATTGGGCAGAGCAACCTAACCTTTGAGGTGAAGACAGGAGCACGACAAGGATGCCCCTTATCAACCACTCTATTTTTAACAGTCATAGACTGGGTAATGCGCCAGACAACAGAGGGCAGTCCAAGAAAAATAAGATGGACTACATTTCCTACATTGGAAGATCTGGAATATGCAGATGACACTGCACTACTAGCACATTCACATCAACACATCCAGGAAAAAACGGATAGACTTAATAAGTATAGCCAGCTGGTGGGCTTGAACATCAATCTAAAGAAGACAGGTCATGACGCTCAATGTGAGCAACCCTGAGCCCATATCAGTAAGGAATCAGCAACTGGAACAGACAGACACCTTCACATACCTAGGATCCATAGTAACACCAGACGCGGAGCAAGCAAAGACATCAACAACAGAATGAACAAAGCAAGAACAGCCTTTTTAAATCTAAACAACATCTGGAAGTCCTCTCAGTACAGCACAAGCACAAAATTAAGATTATATCAGAGCTGTGTGCTTTCTGTGCTGCTCTATGGTGCGGAATGCTGGAGAGTTACAGAGAAGGAAATGTCAAAATTGTCCTCTTTTCACACAACATGCCTAAGAAAAATTCTCTGAATCTTTAGGCCGAATACCATCACCAACCAAGATCTGCTTACTCGGAGCAAGCAAGAGGACATGCACACCATCATAGCTGGCAGACGCGCCGGAGCTGGGTTGGCCATGTCCTCAGAAGAGACCCCGATGCCATCACAAGAACAGCTATGCTATGGATCCCTGAAGGAAAACGAAAGAGAGGCCGACCAAAAACAACTTGGCGGAGGACTGTGGAGGCTGAGATGCAAAGAATGAGCCAGAGTTGGGGCACTGTACGAAGGATGGCCACCGACCAAGCAAAGTGGAATCACTTTGTTGTTGCCCTACAAGACGCCACCAGGCGTGATGGTCACTGACTGCTTTGACGGTCGGCGGCTAAGGATCAAAGAAGAAGAAGATATCGGTAAGCACACTTAGTTCGAAAATAGCCGCTTAAACTTCTGCTAAACTTATAAATAACCCAAGTTGATTTTCTTGAAGTTAATTTTCCGTGACGGGTAATTTAATATTAAGTTTATCATCAACCAAAATCACTAGGTGTTTAGTTTTCAAGGACAGTGATGTCGTGGAACAAGTTGTGTAAACTCACTACTTTGTTAAATCCCTATGTCGAGAGCCCAGCCAATAAACGCACAGTTGCTGAGCCGGAATAAATTACAAGAAGTTACGCCAGGAAAAAACTTAAGCCCTGTTTTTTTTCGGATGTGGGTCGCGGCCATCTTGTTCACGCAAGATGGCAGAAGAAAACTGAATAAAATTAGGCTGTACGAGCATAAGACGAAACTGCAGGCAACCAATCAGCTTGCTCCGCCAGGAACCAACCAAACGCTTTCCTTAACCAGTAGAAGTTACTTTACCTGCCTATATAATCGGGCGAGATTTTATGCTAAAACACGCAACACCAGACACAAAGCCAGATATACCAACTGACTGAAGAGAGGAGCTGTCAGCTTTGATTTATAGCTTACCTGAGGGCATTGACCTGCAGCCTGCTTCACTACGTCGAGTCAAAACCTGGCCGGTTTAAAATCTTAGAGGGTAAATATAATTCACTATAAACTGGTAGGAAAATAGGTACAGCAGGTATATAATGTTGGTATTTGTTGTGTGTCATTTATACTACCTACTCCTGTATATATTTTATATATTTTGGTTCAATATGAACGTATCAGGTTACTGATTGTATCTTGGGGAAATTAGGTATAATGATTGTATTTCCTAATATGATTGAATAGACGAAGACTAATAGGACTCATACTTCAATCTATTGTCTCCTATAACTTCAGTCTATTATCTCAGATAAGACCAACTGCAATATAACCAAAACAGTCCTTGTTAGGACTCAACCTATTGTCTTCTATAACTTCAGTCTATTATCTCAGATAAAACCAACTGAAATATAACCAAAACAGTCCTTGTTAGGACTCAATCTATTGTCTCCTATAACTCAATCTATTGTCTCACATAACTTCAGTCTATTATCTCAGATAAAACCAACTGAAATATAACCAAAACAGTCCTTGTTAGGACTCAATCTATTGTCTCATCTAACACCAATCTATTGTCTCCTATAACTCCCACCTGATATATCACCAAACAGTCCTCGTCTCATATACTCCTATCATAAGAACATAACAATATTGTTAGGACTTGTATAGCACTTGTCAGAGAGGGCCTGGTATACTATAGGGGGAAGGAAATGGTTGTATCACACCTAGGTGTACATATTATGGGATGTATTCATGTATTGAATTTATATTATGGGATGTATTCATGTATTGAATGTATTCATGTATTGAATTTATATTATTAAATGTATTCATGCATTGAATTTATATTATTGAATGTATCCATGTATTAGTTTATCAGAAAGAATGTTTTGCAAGTAGACACCTGTCTTGTCTCGCTATTGCTAAATCATACTGAGCCATGTTGTCATTCATCCTACATGCAGACACCTGAGACACGCTCATTTCATCCACATTAGAAATAGGTGGGCTTGATGACAGAAATTAGCCCCTATTTTTCCTTGTTACAGGTTTTATTCGTGTCATCAAACCTGAGGTCGTATGTCGTGTCAATCCAGCTGCCTGGAACGTCGCAGGAGCACAGTGATTGCACAGGATCAACCTCTTTAGTCCCCCTCAGTCTTGGGTGGGCTAACGAAACGACCATCAGCGGGTGTTTTGTGTCAACCAAACCAAGAAGGACAGAACTTTTAAGAGATGAGTACACAGTAGTACCATTTCTGTCAGCATTGTGAACAAAAGCTAGTGTCAGTGACGAGAAAGTGATTTAGTGTAGAAAGAGACAAGATTAACAGCACAGCTAATAAATGTTATAGACGTAATTAACAGCACAGCTGATACATGTACTATAATTGAATAACAGCACAGCTGATATAAATTTTGTTCCTATAATTGGAAAACTTGGTGTAATATATTTATATATCTATATAAATATTTGTAAATCATATGTAAACTTACAAATCCATTACATTCCATTTTTTCAACATTCACCCTTCAGCACAAGAGTAGATAGTGTATATACTAAATAAATAATAAGGAAATTGTATTTGAAGACTTGTCAATTTTATCATTGTTAAGTAAAATCTGTTTCCTTGTCTTAATATCACAGTTAGTTACACAGCAGAGGTGGCAAGTTATGTCGGTCTCCTCTCTACTAATTTTTCGAGATCAGAACATTCACAGCCGTAACTAATTTGTGATACCAGTAGTTCTCTCAGACACTGGGACTTCACCATTTTTCTGCAGAAATTCTATTTCTGTAATTGTCAGTACTATACTGATCCTAGAGCCAATAAAAACCTCGCGCCACAGGTGAGTGGGTGAGTTTATATTAATTAATTTAAGTGGCTACCAATTTGTTAACTGCTGATACATTTTCTAAATAATGTATATATTGATTTTAATGATTACTGTATCTGCCCAATTTTGTGTTATAAACTTTGAAAGGTATATTAATTTTTTTCTATATTTTTATGTAACAAAGTTGGGAAAAGCACTGCATTCTTTGAATGAACAAAAGCTAACCAGTTGATGGGCTCTCTCCCACAGAGCAAAACCCTCTGTGTATGTATAATATTTTCCTAGGTTCACCTCGGGTAATCTAAATGACCGCATTTATTAAGTGTCGGAAAGCACGGGCGGGAACCCCAAAACAATACATGTATATATTTACCTCCTTGCCCCCCCTTTATGGGTCACGACAAGGACACTTTCCCCCACCCCCTCGACTGTGGCATAGCTCGCGGGTCCACAGTGTTTACACTGTTTACACAGATTAGCTAACAAATTTAATTGATAAAGAATGGAGTCAATGACCAGTGCGTGCCAGATCTACGTCAGCAGCACTGGGGGACCGGAACAGAGTTTGCTGATTTTTGGTAGTAATCTGTAATGCAGTGTATGTACGAGGGACGTTTAAGTCAAACCGGGACTTTTGTTTGTACAAACTAAAAGAACAAATTTGTAGGAGAGAAATTGCCATTTATTTTTCGATATAATCCCCTGCAACATTTATACACTTATCCCAGCGTTTAATTAACTCTTTAAGTCCCAATCGACTTTATAAAGGCTCAGGGGTTAGACGCGCTTGGCCCAATCGACTTTAAAAAGCATTTAGTATATGTGCCTCTGTTTGAGACTGTTTCCAATTATAACTACCCACAAACCACCCAAAACGTCATTTCCGACTGCAAGTACATTCTTTTAAATACCGCACGTGTTTAAGAGTGAATGTGTTTCTGTTTTGAGATATTTATTTTAGATTTTTAAAGTGATTTTTTAAAGCGCATATTCTCCATTTTACCTTGAATAACTAATCATTTTTTTTAAACGCATATCCTCCATTTTACCTTGAATAACTAATCATTTTTCAATGAAAGCTTTTATACTTGTAGCAAAAAAGTAAAGTACATCCAATTACCTTCAGTTTCATATACAACAACAAAGTTATTTATGCATATGAACATTTTAAAAAATTATTTCCAAACAACAATAAAAACGCACTGAGGTTGCCATTTTTGCTTGGGCCAAACCCACTTTTTTTGCTTGGGACTGAAAGAGTTAATGCTTGAAAAGCTTTAGCGTAGAAAGATATGTCAGTACTCCTGAACCATCGTAGGACAGCCTGCTTCACTTCGTCATCAGTGCTAAAATGCTGACCTCCCAGGAACTCTTTCAGGGGTCCAAACAGGTGGAAGTCGCTCGGAGCGAGGTCTGGGCTGTAAGGGGGATGTGGCAATACCTCCCACTCGAGTTGCTGTAATTTGCACGTAGTGCGGTGAGCGGTATGTGGTCGTGCGTTATCCTGTAGAAACAGGATGCCTTTTCTTATCAAACCAGGCCTTTTTTCCGCAGATGCTTATGCACATCACTTAGAATGCGACAGTACTCTTCACTGTTGATAGTGGCACCACGGGGTAGAAAATCCACGTGAATAATGCCACATTTGTCCCAGAAAACACTCGCCATCACTTTCCCAGCAGAAGCAATTTTCCAAAATTTTTTGGGTGGTGGTGAGTCCGTATGCTTCCACTGCATGGATGCTCGTTTTGATTCCGGAGTGAAATGATGCACCCAGGTTTCATCACACGTAATGAAGCGATTCAGAAAATTCTGGCCTTCCCAGCCAAAACGATCCTTCAACTCAGTGCAGACTTGAACTCTTCTCTGCAGGTCAAAAGCGGAAAGCTGTCTTGGCGCCCAACGTGCACTAACTCTGTTGTCCACCATTTTCATTATCTATCAGAGACTGACCCGTAACGCGTACGCCACCTAACGGTAATAACGGTAACAATAATACGAGTAGGTCACACTTGTAACTTATTACTGTCAGTAGTACCACCACGCTAGCATTCCTTCCTGTACTTCCAGAACAGAAAGTCCCGGTTTGACTTGAACGTCCCTCGTATAAAATAAACCTGTTACGAGTCTAGTAACATCTGTCTAGGGGATGTGTAGTGGGCGTGTGACTTTTCATCAACAGATAACAAGTACGGGGCGTTTGACAATAATCAATGAACAAAACCGTGTGTACAGTCCCACACTGCTATGTATTTCAATCAGTACAATTTGGACACTTCCTGGCTATGCAACTGCAGTTATAGCAATGGTGTATGACTTCAACCACACGCACTAACAACTGGCCATAATTCCTTGTCACACGCCATCAAGTACAATTCAATTACAATTCCAAAATCATTGTTCAAGCTACCACACTACACTGTCCCATACAAGCTACAAAAAATCCATCTGTCCAAAAATCTCGCCACACTCTCCTCCCTGCTCACAGCTTGCATGCCTCGCTCGGACTTAACTGAATCTCGCTCTCAGTCAAAACAACTCAAGTGAACTTGTTAAATCTTGAGCTCTGCTCAGTACTTACACCCGCTAATTACTTCTTTACACTGTTCACACAGACTAGCTACAGAATATAATCGATAAAGGATAGAGTCAATGACCAGTGCATACCAGATCTAAGTCAACAGCACTGGGGGACGGGAACAGAGTTTGTTGATTTTTGGTGGTAATCTGTAATGCAGTGTATGTATAAAATAAACCTATGTTGTGATGTGTTAACTAATATGGGAAATTGATTGGTATTTCATAGAGAAGGTTCCAGAGAGTCCTGGCAACAAAAATAGCCCCTGTGATCGCTTTTTTTTTTTTTTTCGATCCCTGTTTCCTCGATCACCTTTCCTGGATCCACATCTTCTTTTTTTTTTTGGATACATATTCCTGCTCATGATCCCATATTACATGATCGTATTCTACGTTTTTCCAACATACGTGCTTTTTTTTCTCACCACATAGTTTCACATCTCATGTTTTCATACAGATGAGACAACTGGTCTTCACGATTCACAAGTTGTTGAAATACGCATTCCTAATGTCTTTAGCTCAAGCTGAAAGCCCATGGTTTGCCAGATTACTTGATCCACATGTGACTAGCATCAAAAAACTTGGTGGCAGGTATCAAGAAAGTTTGAGAGCAGTAAACCACAGAATCCCTGCATATAAATGCCCCTGGATTCCTAAGACAATCAAGTCTACGCAGTGATAGAAGACAATTTCCTGTTCACGGAGTTGCTTGGCTCAAATCAAGACTGGTATTAGTCAGAAGGACTCAGGGATAGATATATATAGATATAGATATTGGTTTTTTTGTGTGTGTGTGTGTGGTGATTTCTAAATAAGGAGTAGAAAATATGGAAATAAATAAAAACTTAAATAAAGTAAAAACACAGAGTGAAAATTCCTCAGCATACTTCACTCTCTCTCAACATCAACCATGTTGCAGCTGACAGACAGACATAAACCAGCAGTAAACCAGAATTACATTTGTTGCAGTCTAGGTAAGACCAGAAGCTTTGTGTCACATGATCATATCAGTTGTCTTCCAGCTTCTATAGTGGACCATGTTATCGTTGGTCAGGTTCAGCAGATGCATAATTTGTGTATTTTGTTAAAGTAAATAAATTACTTTATAAAGTGAAGTGTCCATTACACTGTTCAGAAATTATTTTTAGCCATCAACTACTACAACATATAGTCAATGGCGCCGGTTTATTAAAATGTGAAGTTAAGATTTAAGCATGGACGCTTATTATGTAGTTGAGTTTATAATTCCATAAAGGAACAACAAAAATATATTTATATATATATGGTTTGGTTTTAAGGACATCCTCATTGTACAACACAGACTACACCATCAGTGCTCTGATCTCCTCTCTTAGATCACACGATGAGAATTTCAGCACAGTGCATGAACTCCGTAGCACAGGCGAGGATCCCAATGTGTATAAAGGAATCACACATTCTATAAATATTTTTATGGCGGTTAGGTTTTCCTAATTTTGTAAATTTTGCTCGGGCAGCGGCCGTCTGGCCTACCGTATATGATTTTCAACTGCCAAGGAATTTTTAACATGCGCAACTTGCACACAGGACCTCCTATTTCTTTGTACCTTTATTCGAGAAGGCTAGACATCCAATCTCACTACCCAGGAGATCAGGGGGAGTATGACATTATTAGTTATACTGGTTCTGAAAAAAATTGTCATCAAATATATTCCCTGTACTGAGGAACTGAACCCGGTTCATTTAGAATTAGAGGCAGACTCCATACTTCTTAGCCACTCAAAATATATATGCATATACACAGACTGTCCTCAATTTACGACTGGGTTCCGTTCTGATGACTGATGACATCTTAAATCAAAATGGTTGAACGTCAGAAATCACTAAATAAACAATAAAGATATGTTAACAATTAACATGCTTGAATGCTAAAATGCTAAAATGTTTAGGTCTGTTATGTTACATTTTCAAACTAATTTTACTCTTTGTTCACAGCGAAATAATACAATGTAAAAATTATAACAGAATCACTGCAGTCTGTACTATGTAATAAAAAATGAATAAATAAATAAATAACATTTATTACCGAACTTCAGGAGTCAAATTTATAATTGGTCATTGTAAGTATAAGGGGTCGCTAAGTCGCATAAGTCGAGGACAGTCTGTGTATGTGTATATGTATATAGTTTTCTACAAGATTCAAATAAATGTAGTATCTCTGTGATAATGATGTATAACAAATTAATAATGGTGACTAAGGATTGTTTACTCAAAGAGAACAAATATTGTTTACTGCATATGTTCAAAGTTGTGGGCTTCTCAAGGTAGTCTTTTTAAACAATAATCTAAAATTGATGACTGGAAGCCGGCTCATGAATATTCACAATGACATAAAGATTCAGTACATCACTACCCCATTTATACATGGATGGATGGACGGGAAGAAGATTAAACCCTGAGAAACACCTAATGGAAACTAGACAACATAATTTTTTATTTTTTGCTTCAAAGGCTTACTGCAGTAATTCATGAATTTTTTTTGGGTGGGGGTGTGTGTGTGTGTGTATGTGGGGGGAAAGGGGGGGGGGGGGGATTAGGAGGCTTTCTTTTATCAACAAAACTATCCAGTAACTTCTGTTAACAAATATACTTCCCTTCACTCAAGGGCAGAAACTGAAAGTCACACACCTTCTTTAGCCAGTCCGTCTGCTCTCTCGTTTCCTGGTATTCCACAATGAGACGGTATCCACTGCATGACGACCCTGCGCTGGTTGCACAGTTCAGAAAGTAGGGCTTGTATACCTGGCAATTTTCTGGACTGAAGTGCTTGGAGTGCTGATCTTGCATCTGTCAGGAATACCACAGGCTGTGGACCGAGATTGGTGTTCAGTAGTTTCTCAGTTGCCACCTTAAGTTCAGAACAGCTCTCAGTTGCCACCTTGATTGCCTGGACTTCTGCATCATAGTTGTTACAGAATTTCCCCGTTGGTACTCTGACCGTATCCCTAGTGTTGTTTGGGTATTCTATGTACACTCCTGCTCCTCCATTCTTTACTGCATTCTGTGCTGACCCATCCGTGTATACTCGGACCCAGAGGTCCTGTGGGTATTCATCATCCAGGAAACTGAGAGTGACTGTCCTACGTTGCACGCTGTTCTGTTCATCCCTGTCGAATATTCCTTTCACTTTTGTGTGGATGTGTACTGGTAGTCCATGCTCCTCTCTCCATGGGGTTTGTTCTGGCACAGACTTTAGGGGGCAAATCAACCAGTAAAAACAAAAAATAAACAAACAACAGTTTAATGGCTTAAGGGCATGGAACTTTTTTTCTATGCAGGATTTGGCACAAGCATATCCTGTGATTTATAAAAGTCTTCCGACTCTTAGGTGTAATTTATGCTTGACTCTTTTTTTGGGTGGCTTTAATGCCTGAAATATCTGCTGGCAGATTAGTGTATTTGTTCAGCTGAAATTACTTAAAACTGAAACTGATATACTTTTAAAGGGTACATAAAGAACAGGCCTAACTACAGGATGTAAATGTGTGGGATTCTATCGATATTTACACTGGCGCTCTTGAGGTTCAGATGGGTATATATCAGTGCCTAAGTGAAATGTGTGTGAGAAAAACTATGACAAGGTTATGTAGCCAAGTATTTTATCAGATAAGGTTGTTAAAAAAATATTTTTATAACATAGTATATAAATAGCAACAACAAAAAATTAGAAAGTAAGTAGCTCATAACAAGATATTAAGGTTAATAACACAACATATTTAAACATCAACTGAACTGTTTATTCTATTCCAGAAGAACAATAGGGAAGGACAATCTCAGGAAAACAGATTTCAGTCAATTACTAACAGGAATTAGAATGGATACTCATTTATAGATAAATGCATGAAGCTCATCAGAAGAAGCATGCTCTCCCAGGTGATTCTATTTGGTAGCAGATAGTGGAAGGGCCTTCAGATATTGATTTTAGCTGTGATTAATGAACGAGCAGTAGTGGACCAAAACTGGTGATGGTCAACAGGGCAAGGTAAACTGCTGTTGTAAGCACAAACCGGTATAAATACCTCTAAAATGAGTGAGATTTTTTTAAATCTGGGCCTTAGGCCTTAGAAAAATGTGAAATGTTAAGAGAATCACTATATCAAACATAACGAAGAATTGTACCTATCCAAAAAAAAAATGACATCATGGAGCGGCTTATGTTGTACTGTTTCGTTAGGCCTGTGGCCCAGTACATCCGATTTCAAAGGGCATTTATGTCGGGTTGCCTACCTTAGCCTTTGACTGTCCCCAGCCTACCTGCAAGGCAGCAGTGTGGTCTCACTGTCTGACTGGATTCTAAAAAAACATGTAGAGAATCACTAACGTCAAAAAAACAATGTCCGACATATTGGACAGGAACCGGACAGATTGAGATACCATCTATTCAACAAGCTAAAGATAGGAACTACCGATCAGTGTAACTGTGGCACTGATAAAATGAATGCTGAACATCTGCTTCAAAGTTGCCCCTTATATGCGGTACAGAGAAAGTGCATATGGCCGACGCCAGCTCCTTTCGTGGAAAAGCTTTACGGGGATTCAAATAGCCTCAAACTGACTACTGCTTTCTTTGAGAACATTCAAGTGGACGTCTGAGAGTGTACGAAGAAGAAGAAGAAGAAAAAAAAAAGACTGCAAAGAAGAAACAGATGACAAATCTTACAATTGATGAATTGAAGAAGAACAATGACAATGAAGAGCACAGTAGGTTTACATAACAAACAGTAAACAAATTGTAAGACAAGAAACAGACAGGCTGAATCTGAGGTCAGGAGATCCCACAGTGCAGCATAAATGAAAGCAAACAAATGTATGCACAAGCAAATAAATGAGTCTTAAGTATGTAAAGAATACACACAGCCACCGGATGCTTGAAATAAAAGGGAAAGGCAGTTTTAAATGGGAGAAGAGAATGACACATAAGATGGACTGAATGCCTAAGCGAGAGGTGAATGAAATAAATGAGAACCTCCAGAATGGGCACCTGGAATCTTCTAACATGAAAGAACTATACAGGTGGTAGCAGAAATAAAAACCATAAACCTTATATCCTTGGACTGTTTAAACAAGATGGAAGGGTGGTTTTTAAAAAAAAAACTGAACACATGAGAAACTACGCTGGAGGACGAAAGTACACTCATAATACATAATAAAGGTGTGGCTCTAATGCTGTCAAGAAACTGTAGAAAAGGTTGAAGAGGCAATGGGAACATATGGACTTGGGACAATGAATAAAATTTAGAAATATAATCATATATTATTCATACACCTCTGCTTCATAAAAATTTGTTATGGCAGGAAGCATGTTTCCATATAACAAATTAAGAAACATAGATATCAACAGACATCAGGACAGAAAGGTTGACTGAACATACGTGCATAAACAACATGTTGAAATCAACATTACATGACTTAAAAGTATACACAGCAGCACATATTGCATCAGATCACTGTCCTCCTTAAGATAAATTAAAGCTCAAGTTCAGAAGTTATACAGCAACACATAGGAAAATGCAACAGTTTAATGTGACATATCTCAGAAATCTAGAAACAAAACAAAGTTACTGCCACAATATTCACTAAGTACCAAATGCTTTAGTAACTAGAAAATGTAGCAAATAAGAAGATCATGGGCAATGGACCAAAAATAATTGGAGTGGGGTAAGTGAAGAAATTCTTGTAAAAAGGAAATTCCAGCAACAAAGCATGGATAACAATTGACACCATCAACATAATGGGAGAAAGATAAAATAAGTACATCTAACAAGAGGCAAAACAAGAAGTTCCAGAGCAAAGGTTCATTAAATATACATAGGCGCAAATAAAGCAGTAAGTGGACGTATCCGAAGAAATATGATTTGACAAGAGAGGCTGAGGAAGCTGTGGGCAAAGGAAATATGAGGGTCCTGAACAACAGTGAGGAATAGCTAATAGGGAAATATAAAGCGCTTAAATGGCTTCATCAAGGACAAGCACTTAAATGGCTTCATCAAGGACAAGAATTGATAACTGCTTAGCAACTTAAAACTGGCAAATGAAGAGATGGATATAACATTTTTAGGAATTCTTAACAGACCAGCTCCATGAGATTCCCCAAACATCCACTCAAATGAAAAAGTGTAACAAATTAGCTGTAAAAAAATAAAACAAGAAATAAAGAAAGCTATAAATCTTGTAAACAGTGAGAAAGCTGTAAGCCCAAATGGAATTAGAGCAGAGGCCATCAAAACAGAAATAGATACCTCTACAGAGTGTTTTACAATTTACTAGGTAAAGTAAGGCAGATAAAAAAATACTAGCAGGATGGAAGGAAGGATATCTGGTCAAGTTGCCAGTGAAAGGAGTGCACAAATTACAGAGGAATAATGTTACTATCAGTCTGTGGGAAAATAATAAATAGGTTTATCCTCAAGAGATTAAACCAAGGCATACACAGATAACTGATTGAGGGATAGGCTGGTTTTCAACAACACAACCTGTACAGACGATGTAGCCATACTGTTCATAATAGTAGAACTGCGTGAGAAATTGAATTTACCTCTTTACATCTGATTTCCTATTTCTGACACAATATCACTTTGCACACTGATGAAGCACTAAAGATTCCCCATAAGTTCATTAACCTAATAAGGAAAGCATACTGAAACATAACATTCACACCTGTAATGCAGAGTTCTTCATGAAGGATATGAACCCTCTGGAAAAAAAAAAAAAATTTAATGGAGCACTGCAGGGATGCCTCTTGACACCATTTCTCTTCTTACGAGATAAAGATTAGATTATGAAAACCAGAAATGCGACCAGAAATTATACCAGAAAGCAAATTATTATCTTTAGTTAGCTGCACTATGTATCATAATTATAACCCAGGAATAGGTTGAATGGGATATTTTTTTCATCAGCACTTTAAAAAAAAAAAAACCAGAAATGGAATTTTGTGAACTCTAACAAAACAGCTTGATGATCTAGAATTCTCCTATGACCCTGCCCTTTTATTCTATAAATGAAACCAGATGCAGGACTGATGAGAGGTTACGCCAGTTTGGCCTGAGGGTCCACAGATATAAGACAAAGGTTATTAGCGCAAATGTAACAAATGATGGCCAGACTACACTTGGAGAAACACCCATACAAAATGTCGGCTCATACATGCAACAAGAGAAAGTTGAGGAATATACAGTGATATTATAAAATGTCAGCCTCTTGCACAACCTCATATTAGTCACCTTGTACGACATGCTAATGATGACATTACCTGTGTGTAAATAGTGGAAAAACCAGAAAAATACCACTGTTGTGATGACAGTACTAGTTTATATGAAACAGTTTACTGTACTGTTTGTAAGGCTGTTGTGCTGTCAGTAATAATTTATATGAAATGGTTTACTGTACTGTTTGTAAGGCTGTTTTGCTGTCAGTACTAGTTTACATGAAACAGTTTACTGTAATGTTTGTAAGACTCTTGTGCTGCCAGTACTAGTTTATATGAAACTGTTTACTGTACTGTTTGTAAGGCTGTTGTGCTGCCAGTACTAATTTATATGAAACTGTTTACTGTACTGTTTGTAAGGCTGTTGTGCTGCCATTACTAGTTTATATGAAACTGTTTACTGTACTGTTTGTAAGGCTGTTGTGCTGACAGTACTAGTTTACATGAAACAGTTTACTGTACTGTTTGTAAGGCTGTTGTGCTGCCAGTGCTAGTTTATATGAAACAGTTTACTGTACTGTTTGTTAGGCTGTTGTGCTATCAGTACTAGTTTACATGAAACAGTTTACTGTACTGTTTGTAAGGCTGTTGTGCTGCCAGTGCTATTTTATATGAAACAGTTTACTGTTTGTAAGGCTGTTGTGCTGACAGTGCTAGTTTATATGAAACTGTTTACTGTACTGTTTGTTAGGCTGTTGTGCTGTCAGTACTAGTTTACATGAAACAGTTTACTGTACTGTTTGTAAGGCTGTTGTGCTGCCAGTATGTGACAGAGGTTATGAAAATAGATTTCATATATCTACATTTTTCTTCCACCTGGCTTTCACCGGGCTTCCTTATTAGTTATGTCCGTTTTGTTAACGTAAAACCCTCCTACACTTAGATATCTGTCTCTTTCTTAATTTAGCCACGCCTATATTTTTCTTTCTTTCTCTACTGTCTTATAGGCACTAGGAACATTTACAATCAGACCGTTTTAATAGTGACAGGTAGACGGAACGTGTAGAGAGGGGACGGGGTGGTAGAGAACCAAGGGCGACTATTCAAAAAGTCGTACTTTTGGCAAATGGGGAGATAAGCTAATGAAGTTAAGACGTATTTTCGGTAGACATTGGGCATGGGGAATAAATCTGAGAGAAAAGGGAAGATAATCAGAGTTACCTCCTTCCTACCTCCGTTCATTCGGAACGTAGTAGATACGGTGAGAGTCGCCAGATCAAAAGACCGCTCACTCAATGCCAGAGTCTGCAAGCGGTAAAAGGTGGCAATTTTTGTTTTGATTCACAGATCAACCGGAGAAATCTCCTAGATCTGAGCGAAGGTGTCAACACTAGCAAGTGCTAGTGAATTTCTACCTAGTTAAGATATATACCATTTCATTTCATTTCCATTTTAATCCCTCTATTCTACGCAAGCACCCATTTATGAAAGTCTGTAGCTTTTTGGTTGTTGTTATGACAAGGTTACCAATGTGGAACTGATGACAAGAACTGGACAAGTGCCAGTGGAACAAGAGATGAGAAGAAGACGATGGCGATGGATAGGACACACACTGAGGAAACCTGTTGATAGCATTACAAGGCAGTCCTTGTTCTGGAACCCCCAGGGCAAGAGAGGCAGAGGAAGACCAAGAAGTACATGGAGAAGAGAGTTGGAAACAGAGGTGAAAAATGATGAGGAGAACATGGAAAGAACTTGAGATGATGGCACGTGACAGGAGGACTTGGCATGTGTTTGTTGAAGGCCTATGCTCCTTTGGGAGTGGAGGGTTATGAATGAATGAATGAAGATATATACCGCATCCTTTAAAATCCATTATTCAGTACCCACAGATTTATTTCAGAACATCTAGCTTCGATTCTAGAACCATTTGTATTAATGGAGTTTCTTAGTTTTCGTTGGAGATTGTTTTAATTTCTGTGTTTGTGGTAAATATTATACTAGAAGTTTGAGTGATTTAATTGTTAAGTCCATCATTATATTTCACTAAGATTTTATGTGTAGAGTGATTTACTGGTTAAGGTCCGTCAATTATATTTCACTAGGATTTTGTTGTGTGTAAATTGACTAGCAGAATTAAAATAATCTATAGCAAAATTGTTCCGGCTGTAGCGTTAATCTAACTAACTGATATTAACCAGTAAGAGATATTTTAATCGACTAGTAAATGCACTATTCATTATGAGTACTGACGAAATATATATGTATTTCTAATTCACGATGAATAATTTTGTAAATGACTAGAATTTATTTCACATGGTTTTAAACGATAAAATAAGCTCTAAGCTTGTAGTTCTAATTAAAGTTAAATAACCGAAGTGGAAAATATTGTATTTTACGCGGGTTAGGATAGGTTTGAGATACTATATTGTGGTTAAGTATGTTGTATTTTTTTCTTCCTATATCTAGTACTGTCAAACCCAAAATCTACCAGCGGTCTAATCTGAGAATCACGGACCTAAGTCCAACAATACACAAAGAACGTTCGTATATAACTACCGGGTTTTAAGGGGGAACCTGTCTGGCCTCTTGTTTACACCCAGAAAGAGACAGAGTACCAACCCAAGGAATATTAAGAGTAAATTGAAACTGGACCTATAGCTCTCCAGATTTCTTGTTCTCAATTTTCATATACATTCAGCCCGTTGTGGCGACATAATCAAACATTAACATTTCCCGACTATCGACCATTTGTGGCGTGACAAGGAATTTTTATACTGAGAGAAGTTACATACCTGACATTCCTTTATGTATTGGAATCTCAAGCTACTGACACTGTAAGCACTGTTAAGTTTTACCTGGACTAATTAATGTGACATAAACTGAAATCCAACTAACAGTAACGAAATAAACGTTCCCCAAAGAAGAGGATTTAACCAGTCTTTGAGGAGCTGGGGCTCATTTCGCCAAAATAACACTGGATTTGCTGTGTGACCCATGAAACTATGTTCCAGACATTGTTAATCAACAATTAGGTAAGAACGAATGAACGTGGCCACGGTCATCTGAGAAGAGAGAAAGAAGAAATGAATAATTCTCATACTGTATAATCCATGTAGATTAACTTAGAACCTCTGTTCTTTACAGTATAGGCAAATTCTAGACCATAGCGCAAATCTCTTTGACCGTTTGGGGTTTAATAACTTCTTCTAACGGGATCTTGTCTCAACAGAGGGAGGGGAGATTACACTTATGAGTCTATTTCTTTATTAATTCTGTAACCTATGTTTTGTATATTCTGATATTTTGTTATAATAACTGTTGTGAAGTTTCTTTATGGTAAATAAAAGTAACATAAAACTTAATTACTTGTGTCGGTCAGCTAGTCCCAATACCTATACTCCATTACTATAGTTTTCACATTTGTGCGTCTAATTGTCGTCACTTATCTGTGTGTGTGAGTATGTGAGTGGTGGAGATATATATATGTACATACTAATGTAGAAAGGGAACTGTCTGAACAACTAATTTTAGCTGTAACCGATAGGCTGGACTAGAGTAGCTTCTCCAATCCAGGGACAGACTCTACCTTTTCACCAACTCACTAGAGAAAATCTATCTGTTTACCTTATCTCGCATTGAGTCATCACCTTTGTCAGTTCTATTCAGACGGGACTTAACATTGTTCTTAATCACCTATCGAAAATTTACGACACAGTACTATTTTATATGAAACAGTTTACTGTACTGTACTGTTTGTAAGGCTGTTGTGCTGCCAGTGCTAGTTTATATGAAACTGTTTACTGTACTGTTTGTTAGGCTGGTGTGCTGTCAGTACTAGTTTACATGAAACAGTTTGTAAGGTTGTTGTGCTGCCAGTACTAGTTTATATGAAACTATTAACAGTACTGTTTGTCCAGCTGTTGCGCTGCCAGTACTAGCTTATATGAAACAGTTTACTGTTTTACTGTACTGTTTGTTAAGCTGTTGTGCTGCCAGTAATAATTTATATGAAACGGTTTACTGTACTGTTTATAAGGCTGTTGTGCTGTCAGTACTAGTTTACATGAAACACTGTACTGTACTGTTTGTAAGGCTGTTGTGCTGCTAGTACTAGTTTATATGCAACTGTTTGTAAGGCTGTTGTGCTGCCAGTACTAGTTTATATGAAACTGTTTACTGTACTGTCTGAAAGGCTGTTGTGCTGCCAGTACTATTTTATATGAAACAGTTTACTGTACTGTTTGTAAGGCTGTTGCACTGCCAGTACTAGCTTATATGAAACAGTTTACTGTACTGTTTATAAGGCTGTTGCGCTGTCAGTACTAGTTTACATGAAACAGTGTACTGTACTGTTTGTAAGGCTGTTGTGCTGCTAGTACTAGTTTATATGCACATACATGCCACACCTCGGAGATGAAAAACCTGTACAAAAAATCCAAAATCCTGTACAAAGTCCAGCAAAACCTGTACAAAGACTGAAAAAAAACATATCAAAAGAGTTAATTTGTGTAAATATATTTTCAGTTACAATGGACTGCATTATAAATGAGGCATGGGGACTTTGCCTTTTAAAGCAGGTCTTCACTTATTTTAAAACCCAAACAATAAATGTCTGAGTTTATTTTACACTGTAAAAATAATGTGATGGTGTCATCATTTTGTCTATTTCTGGGCTTAATTATCACCAACAGACTGGGAAATCCTGTGTTCAATAGGACCTTATAAAAGAACTCTGAGACACAGTAATAAGGAGAATGAGGTTAGAAAACCTGTACAGAAATTATGTACAGGGTGTACGCATCTGAAAACACAAACACCTTGTACAGATTATGGGTAAACCATAGCATGTGGCATGTATGTATGCAACTGTTTGTAAGGCTGTTGTGCTGTCAGTACTAGTTTACATGAAACAGTTTACTGTACTGTTTGTAAGGCTGTTGTGCTGCCAGTGCTAGTTTATATGAAACTGTTTACTGTACTGTTTGATAGGCTATTGTGCTGTCAGTACTGGTTTACATGAAACAGTTTACTGTACTGTTTGTAAGGCTGTTGTGCTGCCAGTACTAGTTTATATGAAACTGTTTACTGTACTGTTTGTAAGGCTGTTGCACTGCCAGTACTAGTTTATATGAAACTGTTTACTGTACTGTTTCTAAGACTGTTGTACTGCTAGTACTAGTTTATATTAAACTGTTTGTAAGGCTGTTGTGCTGTCAGTACTAGTGTATATGAAAGAGTTTACTGTATTTTTTGTAAGGCTGTTGTGCTGCCAGTACTAGCTTATATGAAACGGTTTACTGTACTGTTTATAAGGCTGTTGTGCTATCAGTACTAGTTTACATGAAACAGTTTACTGTACTGTTTGTAAGGCTGTTGTGCTGCTAGTAATAGTTTATATGAAACTGTAAGGCTGTTGTGCTGTCAGTACTAGTGTAAATGAAACAGTTTAATGTACTGTTTGTAAGGTTATTGTGCTGCTAGTACTAGTTTATATGAAACTGTTTGTAAGGCTGTTGTGCTGCTAGTACTAGTTTATATGAAACTGTTTACTGTACTGTTTGTAAGGCTATTGTGCTGCCAGTACTAGTTTATATGAAACTGTTTACTGTACTGTTTGTAAGGCTGTTGTGCTGCCACTACTAGTTTATATGAAACTGTTTACTGTACTGTTTGTAAGGCTGTTGTGCAGCCAGTCCTAGTTTATATGAAACTGCTTACTGTACTGTTTGTAAGGCTGTTGTGCAGCCAGTCCTAGTTTATATGAAACTGCTTACTGTACTGTTTGTAAGGCTGTTGTGCTGCCAGTACTAGTTTATATGAAACAGTTTACTGTACTGTTTGTTGTTGTTGTTGTTGAACTGGGGCTGCTGAGCTTCTCGCTCTTCAGGAGCCAATACCAAGTTGAAGGCTCCTTAGTATTATCTGCACTGTAGATTTAGGCTTTTCCTGCGGCTCTTCTACCATTTCAAAATGTGTTAAGCTGAAGTCATGAGTTCCAGTTTCTCTAGCTTGGCTTGCATTTAAAGACATGACGTCTGATCCCAAGCTAGGAGTAAGAAGTGCATGGCATACTGTGCATTCCCCGCCATCCAAGGGTGCTCTCTGAACTATGCAGAGCTAAAATACTGTGCTCTGGTTCTGGGATCTCCCAAGGAATTGTCACGTCCTGCATAGAGCCACTTCTCAGCTTCCCCTGCCTATCACAGGGTCCACAGTGAGATCCTTCTGCATGCAGTAAACCAAGTCAAAGCCAAAGAATTACGCCTGGGGCTCAAGTGACTTCTCCAAGCTTAGTGTGCAATGCTGAGTTCTCAACAAGTTTCACCACAGGGGAAATCCATGAAAGTGTATGGATGCTTTCAAGAGTCAATGAGGCTGTAATTAGCCTCACAGACATAGGTTCACTTCCTCATACATATATTGTAGCACTGTGCATAGCTGGTGGTCATATAAGGATGACTCCAGATATGCCTCCATGCATACTGTACTGTTTGTAAAGCTGTTGTGCTGCCAATACCAGTTTATATGAAACTGTTTACTGTACTGTTTGTAAGGCTGTTGTGCTGCCAGTACTAGTTTATATGAAACAGTTTACAAACAGTTTACTGCACTGTTTGTAAGGCGGTTGTGCTGCCAGTACTAGCTTATATGAAACAATTTACTGTACTGTTTGTAAGGCTGTTGTGCAGCCAGTTATTGTTATTGTTGATCAGAATCGACTTCACTGCACTCCGGGCAAACCCATAGGTGCTCAGTCTCCCTCCGCAAATGTTGAAGAGTAATGGCTGCTATTTTATATGAAACAGTTCACTGTACGGTTAAGCTTTTGTGCACCCATTACTAGCTTACATGAAATTAGTATATCAACAATTGTTTTTCCTTGCTCATAAATTTAATCAATGAAAAAAATTGAACATTTAATTTTCTATCAATAAATAAACATTTAAACTAAAGCTGTTTATTAGTGTCCTAAACTATTTCTGCCTGTCAAAAATATCTTACACGTTAAACTCTGTCAAAAATTATCTTATGGTATGGCACGAGTTACTTCAAAAAAAAAAAAAAAAAGGCTATTCTGTTTATTTCAACATGGTAGCATAAGGGAATTAAAATCAACATTAGAGTCAGTTTCATAACAAAAAAAAACAAAAAAACAAAAAATTTTTTTTTTATCTGACAGTTCAAAGTCGTCTGCGTTTTTACTTTTTTTGCTAACCACTTTGTTTTCCAATAATTATTCTTTGAATACCAGAACAATTCTCTTCTAAAAAAACTGGCACAGCTGACATGTTTACTTTGAAATACAATACAACTGAATGGAGCTAACCATGCGGGAAAAAAAGCTTACTTTTGCAAATGTCACAAAGGTCACATCCTGTTTTATGGATGTTACAAAGTTGTCCACTAAAGAGTCAGAACAAACAATAAAAACACATTTTTTCACTCATGTAAGTACAAAGGTTGAAGGACCTTGCAACACCACATCTCTAAATCTGGAAGGATGATTATTATTCACCCCTACCTACATTAAAAAGCAACAACAACAACAACAAAAATTGTCCACCCATGGCAGATCTGGGATGGGTGCATCACAGACGATTTGCCTCTGTCATTCTGCATCGTACATACCTTGTAGGTGTCAGATGGACATTCCGGATGACACCTGCCCTGGTAGGAAACTCCTTTACAACTGAAACAATCCTCTGGCCCAGAACCACTGCAACCACCCAGGCAGTATTCATGACAACAGGTACCATTATCCATGCAGATCTGATTCATCTTACACTGACAATCTGGAGATAATTTATGCATGTATCAGACAACCAAAGTACAGTTAAAAGCTATTACCATGTACAAAGAGGTGTCTTTGTCAGACATTCATACAGAGTGAATAACAATCACATATTAAAAATTATATATGACAGACTTTAAAACGAAACATTTAAAACAGTAAGCTCTGACAATATATTGCTCCTAACACTATGGTGATGCCAGTAAGTTTCATATTCGTTTCTTTCTTTTTCTCTTTTTTTTGTGTGTTTACAACATATCTCTATAGCACCTTCCTTTCAACCATTAACCATGCGCACGGCTCCGTTGGTTATGTTTTCCTTCAAATACAGCAACTCGCAAAATAAAATTTTTGAAGCTTTACTGTTAAGTAACTTTAGACTATTGAGCTTCCTGTTTTAATGCAAATGTGCCAGCATAGACCTTCCTGTTTTCAATATCAGCATGTCTAATGTTTGAAAAGTGTTAGAGACTTCACTATGCTAGGTCCAGCTTTATATGGTGGGGTGACCAGTTCCCTTCTTCGCTGCCTTTGCCTTCACTAACTCAACAGCAGAGCCAGGTTCCCATTTACAGCTGGGTGGACTGGAGCAAGACACTACCAGGTTTAGATCCCGGAGCCCAGTAACTCTGCCGAGAGAGGCAAGTGTTCTAACCACTTACCCATTCAGATGGTCAAATGAGAATATAGCACATAATAAAACTTATGTGAATTATAATTCAGTCCGAAAGAAGGTCACACTGCAACCCAATAATCAGTATTTTGTCACCGATATTATAATAAAGTTAACATTATCAAGAAAATGGCTCAAGTTTAAGGTGTTGGATTTAACAAACATGATGTTTCCAATAACATCAGCTAGTACCCATGCTAAAAACAAAGAAGAGACTATAGGTCATTGTTACGCACGGATCATTATTATTTTTCGTTTGTATGATCATTTTTCGTATGTATGATCATTTTTTGGACTGAAGTGTGTATTATAGATATTTACGGTCAAAGGGACAGAACCCGAAATATTGATACTGCTATTTTTTAGGAGTTTACCTTCTCTTGTATAGAGACACGTTCGGTCTATAATTTCTTGAACGAAGCGTGACCATATCTCCTTATTTGGTAGTATCAGTCAACTGTTGTAGATGCCTGAAACCTTTCTTAACGCTTCTTTTCATGACCATAAAAGGCGCGACTGTGTAAGACTTTTATCTCGAATGTTCTTAGAATCGTCTTATTGTGAACGGCGACTCAGAGATTGTCGTTCTGCGCATGTCTCGACTTGGTTTTCGTTTGTTGTTCCGGCCAGCTCGGGGAGTTTAGAAATGGTCTAAGTCGCGAGCAGACGCGACCTGCGTCTTGTGATTTTCTGAGGGAAATACATTGTCTTTGTGAGTTAGTTAGCTAACTAGACTATTTCCCAGTATTATTCAAGCCTGCCTGGAGGCATATGTTCATGGTTGATTTTCCGAAATAAGGTAATTCCTCTTGTATCGAACTTTATGCTATCATCTAGAGGTTCGTCATTTTGTCGCCTTTTTGCTCGCCTGTGTGATTCAAAATGGAGAGGTACTTTGACTAGGATTAAGTCACCGGTATCTTTATACCTGAACTAGTTATATATATATGGGTCGCTCTAGACCAACAAGACTATTGTCTGTGTTCCAGGATTCGTTATATCAGAGATCACGTCCAAGTCAGATGGTTAGACTTAGGAAGGTTATAAAGGTCGAGCTGACCTGTAATCCATGTATGCTATTCACGTGCAGACAGTAAACGGACTGATTGTATACATCTGTTCTGCTAGCATCAGAAAGGGAATATTTATTATTGTCTATGAACAGTGATGATCTGCAGCTGACACTGTTGCAGAATTTATATATATATTATTTATACAGCTTCACGAACTAGAACTCTATGATTTTGAATGCTGAACTCGTTGAACTATGTTGATGATATAAATATCCTGACTGTTTTGTGGCGTGCAATAAATGGAAAAAAAATTATACAACGAAGTTACCATTTCTATGACTCTACACATCATGTTGCCTGTGTTATACTCTGTGAACTGTTCTACTACCACATACACAGCAACATCCAAAAATCAGAGAAGACACCTACATCTTGCACTTTAATACCAGGTGTCGATAGGGGTGGCAAGTGGTCGTCAATCTTATACGGAGCTAACGTACCTGGCATTGTGGCGCACCATTATCATTTAGCCTAAATCCACCCTTATCATTTTTGGTGGCCATAGGTTGGTTTACTCTGATACCAGCTATCAAGGGGGTCAACAAACCCAGACATCATCATCAAGCTTTCAAAATTACAGTTCAACTCACTTCCTTCAAGAAAAGCTACTTTTGATGAAAGATTTTGAAAGTACCCGGCAGTACTGACAGTTGTTGATATTTTGAAACTACCCGGCGCTGCTCGGCAGTATTGAAGTTTGTCTACATCTAGAAGGACAAGTACCGAGCGAATGGATTTCCTGATCTGTTAAGAAGAAGGACAAGTGCCGTAACAACTGTTCCGGTCTGAAAGGTACTGTTGCAGATTCAGAAGGTCAAGTTCAGAAGCTGTTTCCTGTCAGAAGCTCATTTCCCTCGTCATGGCTGTCTATGGGAGCAGATGTTAATCAACGTTGGATCTTTATCCTCAGAATGCTGACGACATCCTGTTCTGCACCGTGCTGACGTTTGGGACATATAGAAGTTAAGTGGCCTGTTTTGTTTGTGAACTGTGCCCTTATGTTCTAACTGAGCCTTCTGTCTATCACATTTTCGCACTATTTACATGTTTATATGTTATATGTTATTTGTATTTGTATATTTATATGTTTATATTCAGCGGGTTTTCTCGGTTGGGCGGTGTCTTTCAGTAGAAGATACCACGTCACAGAGGTTCTACTGTTAGCGTTTTCGTTAGGGACTGTGCGAATTTCCTACTGTGAAATTTGCTAGCGACAATCGTTGCTATATCTGTTTAGTTGTGACGAGTTGTGCTTTATTTTTGTTTCTTGTATATTTTTTTTTTCTTTTTCTTTTCTCTCTTTCTTTGTGTTTTTTTTAGTTTCGATTTCGATTGTTTGTATTTGTAGGTCTCCCCTATCTATTATTCAGTTCTTTAAGTATATTTTTGTGTATACACTGTAGCGTCATTTGTTTGTCATATCTTCGCATTTTGTCATCACATTTCTTTTTAGTTTCGCTGTTTATTTATTTGACTTATGCGAATGTTTTCATATTGTTTGATCTTTGTTATTGTTTACATTGACTCTGATCTTTGTTGTTGTTTACATTGACTTTGATCTTTGTTGTTGTTTACATTTGACTTTGATCTTTGTTATTGTTTACATTGTTGGTGACCTTTGTTATTGTTTACATTGTCTTGTTATTGTTTGCATAGTTCTTGCATAGTTAGCTTTCACTATTGTTACATATATGCTCATGCACTATTGATCTATAGTGCACTTATCATAACTAACTGGTGGTTTTTTGCTTATGCACTATTGTAGTGCAGTTATGATAAATAACTGATGGTTATGCACTGATTTGTGTAGTGCACTGATAATTAAGAGGTGATTTGTGATATTATTATACATTTGATAATACAAGTTGGTGTCAAGTCTTGTTGCCCACAGAGATTGGAGTAAACATAGTGATTATACAAGCACTTTATTAAGTCTGGTTGCTATTAAGATTGAAATAAGATAATTAATTATTTCAGGTTCTGTACTCACATTTTAGACATCATGTCTACATTTGAGTACTTTATTGAGCAGGGTAAAGCCCTTGGGAAGACAGGTGATAAATTAGAAGAATTTGCGACTGTTCAATATGCCAAGGCATTGAAGTCGGAGGAAAAGAAAATGAAAGAACTAACTGAACAAAAGAGAATAGATGCTGAAAATTTAAAACTGCAGATGCAGGTAGATGAAAAGAGATTACAAATGGAAATGGAAAAACAAAAAAGAGAAGCAGAATCACAGGAGAAGAGACTTCAGGCTGAGGTTGAAAATAAGAGACTTGAAAAAGAAGCTGAAAATAAGAGACTTGAAAAAGAAGCTGAAAATAAGAGACTTGAAAAAGAAGCTGAAAATAAGAGACTTGAAAAAGAAGCTGAAATTAAGAGACTTGAAATAGAGGCTGAAGAAAGAAAGTTACAGGCTGAGGCTGAAGAAAGAAGGTTACAAAGAGAAGCAGATGAGAGAAAAGCAAAAATGGAGCATGAAGAAAAACTCTTAGCTTTGGAGTTAGAAAAGTTGAAGTTATCTAGTAATGCTAATGATGCTAATAAGGTATCATCTGCTAATAAGTCTAATGCTGTTGATTTCAAGCTTAATTTACCAGCATTCAATGCTTCAATTGATGATATAACATTTTATCTAGATAGATTTGAAAGTGCATGTAAGGTGCATAATATAGATAAAACATTATATGTTTATCATCTGTCCAAGATACTTAGAGGTGATGCTTTGACTTTATTGGGTATGGTAGATGTGCCTGACAAAAACAACTATGAGGTTGTCAGGGCGGCATTGTTAAAGAAGTACCAACTTAACGAGGACGGATATCGTCTTAAATTTAAAAACATGTTACCAGAAACTGGAGTTGAATTCTCTGAATTCATCTCAGGCATCCGTCTTACTTTTTTACGATGGGTTGAGTTGTCTAAAACAGAGAGTACATTTGAAGCTCTTATGGACTTACTACTTAGAGACAAGGTTATGTCTTCTGTTAATGA
This sequence comes from Oreohelix idahoensis, assembly GCA_024509875.1. Lineage (NCBI taxonomy): Eukaryota > Metazoa > Mollusca > Gastropoda > Stylommatophora > Oreohelicidae > Oreohelix > Oreohelix idahoensis. The sequence continues at coordinate 60,682 of JAMPIV010007747.1, forward strand.
AGCTTTTCTTTCTTTTCTTCATGAGCGTAAGCCTAAAAACATAAAAGAAATGGAAGAATACTGTAGCCAGTATGTTACTGCGCATCCTCACATAACCATTAGCAACTCTAAAGTAAGAGAAGGTCTGCCAGTTGCTTCGGCAGCACCTTATGGCCCAAATTTTTATGCGTAAATTTCAGGGTAGCCAGCAAAATTTCAATAAAAAGAGTAACCGTAATTATGCCCAGAATCATAGTAATCAATTCCAGGGTGATTCTTCTTCCCAGAACTGGAGACATCCTAATACTACACGTTATTCTACTCCGGTTAACTTTAGAAATTTTCACAAAGGTAATCGGTATAGAGGAAAATATTTTTCTCAGAGACCTCAATACCAGGATAATAGAGGTTCTCAACAGTATAGAGATGGTAATGACAGTTATGGAAACTGGAACTCAAACCAGGATAAAAATTACAGTAGGGACTTTAATGATAATTGCAGAGGCAATAATGGTCGCGGTAGATCGCAACATAAGAGAAAAAAATATCAACAGACAAACTCTGTTCAACAAGAATCTCAGGGAGTAGATAAACAGGTTAATGATAATAAAGACCATAATGCCATCGGATGCTCATCTTTTGATTTTGGTAGGGCAAATAAATGTATCCAATGCAGTACTTTATTTGACCCGAAGACCGTTACTACTTTAAGCTGTGGTCATCCTTTGCCCGCTCTTCCTGCTAATGTTGCTCATGATGGGAGAGGTTCTCTTATATTACATAAGGGGCTTGTAAATAGTAATCCAGTCTCAGTGTTGTTTGACTCTGGATGTACTACTGTCGGGGTTAGGCAATCTCTTGTAGATCCATCCTGTGCTACAGGAAAGGTCATCAAATGTGTCACATTTGGTGGCACGTTGGAAAAGTATCCTACTGCTATAATACACATTGCTACTCCTTTCTTCACGGGAGAGGTCCACGCGTGTCTACTTCCAAACCCTATTGCGGACCTTATTATTGGTCGTATTCACGGAGTTAGGGAATGTACCCCACAGCAGATTGCTGTTTGGGAAGAGCAAAACATTGAAGCTACCAATGCGGTGGTCACAAGAGCACATGCTCTGGATCCACCTCAAACTTCATTAACTAATAATGATGAAGTAAATGACCAAGATAGTCACTTGACTATTACACGTGACTCATTTATCAAATTGCAAGAAGAAGATCCTTCTTTACAAAAATTCTTCATTCTAGCAAAAAAAGGTGATCCTAATCAAAATACTAATAGAAAATCTTGGATTTCTATGAAGAACGGCGTACTTGTACGTATGGTACAAGACTCGACTACGTCCACTCATTCACAAATTCTTGTGCCTAAGAGCATGAGATTGCAAATATTGCAACATGCTCATGACTCGCAATGTGCTGGACATATGGGTTTTTCCCGTACAAAGTCGAGAGTTCTTGCGGCTTTCTTTTGGCCATTTGTGAGCAAGGACATACGAATGTACTGTCGCTCTTGCAAAGTATGTCAGGAGGTCAAATCTAAAGGACCACGACATGCTGCGCCTATCCAGGCTGCTGACATTCCTATTCGCCCTTTTCAAAAAATGGCAATAGATATTATCGGTCCTTTTAGAATTAAGTCGGCTAGAGGACATCAATTTATCCTTACATGTGTCGATATGTGCACACGTTGGCCAGAGGCAATACCTCTCAAGAGCATCTCAACTGCTGACATCGCAGACGCTCTTTGGCTGATATTTTCTCGCTTGGGTTTTCCCGGAGAAATATTGTCAGACCATGGCACTCAACTTATATCAGACACTATGTCACAGGTAATGTCTATGCTACACATTAAAAGGTCTCTCAGCAGTATCTATCACCCAATGTCTAATGGTTTAGTCGAACGTTTAAATAGGACTCTGAAAACTTTACTTGGTAAAATAACTGAGGATCATCCTCAGGATTGGGACAGGGTCTTACCCGCGGCTCTCTTTGCGTATAGAGAGGTCCCCAATGAACATACGGGGTTTTCCCCTTTTGAACTTGTCTTTGGCGCGCAACCGCGCGGCCCTATGTCTTTACTTCACGATCTAATCACTGCCGATAATATTAGCGATGAAACTCAATCTTCTTATGAGTACGTCATTGCTCTTAGGCAAAAGATCATCGAGGCATGCAAACTAGCAACTTCGTCTTCCGAATTTGCTAAAGAAAAGGCAAGGCAGTTTGCAAATAAGAATAGATGTCTACGACAACTTTGTCCAGGTGACAAAGCTCTCGTTCTACTTCCTTCAAGGGAGAACAGACTTCTAATTGCATGGAAAGGTCCATATGCAATAGTCTCCAAAATTTCTGATGTCGACTATGTTGTCGATATTGATGGAAAGCATAAAACTTTCCACATAAATATGCTCACGGAATTTCATGAAAGACCAGACTATTTGCAGCCTATTTTCCAGGCAACGGACAATTCTCAAGTACCTCATGGTCAGTACTCATCTCTGTCAGTTATACAGGATGAGGAAACTACTTTTTCTGATGTCAATCTTCCTCTTTCTATGGTCCCACTTTATTCTACGGAATCTTGGAAAAACGTGACCGTTTCTCCAAATCTTTCCGCTGAGGAACATCGACAAGTTTCTTCGATGTTGCAAACATTTCAGGATGTTCTTACAGACATCCCGGGACACACACATGTCATTGAACATGACATTGTGCTAACTGATCATAATCCTATCAGAGTCAGACCTTATCCAATACCTATCCATTTCCAGTCTCAAGTAGAAAAAGAATTGGATGAAATGATACGTTTGGAAATCATTGAACCATCCACTTCAGCATACTCTTCGTCTATGGTTATTGTTCGAAAGAAGGATAATAACATTCGCATTTGCGTAGATTATCGCAAATTGAACCAAGTTACGAAGTTCGACGCTGAACCTATGCCTTCATTAGAAGAACTACTCAATAAACTTTCTAATTCTAGATTCTTTACCAAACTAGATTTGTCTAAAGGTTATTGGCAAGTTCCTCTAACCGAACGTGCCAAACCTTTTACAGCTTTTTCTACACCTAGGGGTTTATTCCAATGGAATTTCATGCCTTTTGGTCTTATGAACGCCCCTGCTACATTCGTACGCATGATGCGGCGAATTCTCGCATATCGTACAGATGTCATAGCATACCTAGATGATATCTGTCTATTCAGTGATTCCTGGGAAGATCACTATTTGGGTTTATACGAATTACTGTCACTCTTCGCGAGTATAACTTGACTGCAAAACCCTCTAAAGCCTTTATAGGATTTAGTGAGATTTCTTTCCTAGGTCATCGTGTTGGTCATGGTCTTTTAAAGACAGAGGACCACAATGTTTCAAAAATACTTAACATTTCGGTCCCTAAGACGAAGAAACAAGTAAGGAGTCTATTAGGTTTGATCCAATTCTACGGACGATTCATTCCGAATCTGTCCTCCATTATGGCACCGCTTTCTACTTTATTGAAGAAAGGGTCGCCTAATCTGATCCGCTGGTCTAAAGAATGTCAATCCTCATTGGACCAGGTTAAAGCCCTATTTTCATCTCCACCTATTCTTAGGTTACCTACTATTGAGAAGACTTTTGTTCTTCGAAGTGACGCCTCGTCAACTGGGATTGGGGCAGCACTAATGCAGGAGTATTCTGATACTCTGCATCCGGTGATGTATATCTCTAGGAAATTAAATGCTGCAGAAAAGAATTACTCGGTTTTAGACCGTGAGTTATTGGCTATGGTATGGTCTATTCTGAAGTTACAAAGATTTCTTCTAGGCGCACATTTCATTGTGGAAACCGACCAGAAAGCGCTTACTGCTATTCAGAGCAAAAACTTGAAGAGCTCGAGGTCCACTCGTTATGCCATAGCTCTTCAACCATTTCATTTCTCGGTTCGAGCTATCCGTGGTTCGGATAATGTGATGGCAGACATTCTGTCCAGATGCCCACACGATTCCACATGATTCTTCTGTCATATATATTTCCTGATATACAAGCCAATATTATAATGACATGTTAGTAGATTTTTTTTTTCTCACTTTTTTGAGGGGAATTTATAACATTGTACCATGTAATTATCTAAGAAGGCTTAGTTAGTGATATACGGGCCAAAAGATCACTCGGCCACATTTAAACAATATATTTGCATAATTGTATTGAGAGATTTACCAGTTGTCTTTAAGATTTGTGTTATTGATATTTTCGCAGCACATCATTGAAGATGCGAATTGTGTCCATTGTGGAACTTTGAGTATATCAAGTCCTGTCCTAGATTGGGAGCGGATGATGTCCACATCTTCTTCTATTGAATGTTTTATGTCAACGAAGATCAACACATGTATTACTGATTAATTACTGTTGCTTTATATAATGTAATAAAATAGTGCGGTATATTAATATGTTACACCGCTATTTGCAACACATTGTATGATACCATAATAATATATTTAATTTCATATATTGGTATGAGAATAATTTGATTTTCATTATGATGTTGCCATCATTGTGGCGTGTGTTGGTGGCACCTTCCTGGAATATATAAGCGTATACTTAGATAAATTTTTTCTCTAAGGAGCTGAGATATGATCTCAGTGTCGCTCCATGCGTTGAGCTAATTTGTTAGGTATATATCCGCGCATCATACGTGCGTTAGGAGCCTAGATTTTTTTTCCGGCTCCAGGATTTTTAAAAAAAAAATGTTTCATTTTTTTTTTTTCCCGGGAGGGTGCGGTAATGTTACGTACGGATCATTATTATTTTTCGTTTGTATGATCATTTTTCGTATGTATGATCATTTTTTGGACTGAAGTGTGTATTATAGATATTTACGGTCAAAGGGACAGAACCCGAAATATTGATACTGCTATTTTTTAGGAGTTTACCTTCTCTTGTATAGAGACACGTTCGGTCTATAATTTCTTGAACGAAGCGTGACCATATCTCCTTATTTGGTAGTATCAGTCAACTGTTGTAGATGCCTGAAACCTTTCTTAACGCTTCTTTTCATGACCATAAAAGGCGCGACTGTGTAAGACTTTTATCTCGAATGTTCTTAGAATCGTCTTATTGTAAACGGCGACTCAGAGATTGTCGTTCTGCGCATGTCTCGACTTGGTTTTCGTTTGTTGTTCCGGCCAGCTCGGGGAGTTTAGAAATGGTCTAAGTCGCGAGCAGACGCGACCTGCGTCTTGTGATTTTCTGAGGGAAATACATTGTCTTTGTGAGTTAGTTAGCTAACTAGACTATTTCCCAGTATTATTCAAGCCTGCCTGGAGGCATATGTTCATGGTTGATTTTCCGAAATAAGGTAATTCCTCTTGTATCGAACTTTATGCTATCATCTAGAGGTTCGTCATTTTGTCGCCTTTTTGCTCGCCTGTGTGATTCAAAATGGAGAGGTACTTTGACTAGGATTAAGTCACCGGTATCTTTATACCTGAACTAGTTATATATATATGGGTCGCTCTAGACCAACAAGACTATTGTCTGTGTTCCAGGATTCGTTATATCAGAGATCACGTCCAAGTCAGATGGTTAGACTTAGGAAGGTTATAAAGGTCGAGCTGACCTGTAATCCATGTATGCTATTCACGTGCAGACAGTAAACGGACTGATTGTATACATCTGTTCTGCTAGCATCAGAAAGGGAATATTTATTATTGTCTATGAACAGTGATGATCTGCAGCTGACACTGTTGCAGAATTTATATATATATTATTTATACAGCTTCACGAACTAGAACTCTATGATTTTTGAATGCTGAACTCGTTGAACTATGTTGATGATATAAATATCCTGACTGTTTTGTGGCGTGCAATAAATGGAAAAAAATTATACAACGAAGTTACCATTTCTATGACTCTACACATCATGTTGCCTGTGTTATACTCTGTGAACTGTTCTACTACCACATACACAGCAACATCCAAAAATCAGAGAAGACACCTACATCTTGCACTTTAATACCAGGTGTCGATAGGGGTGGCAAGTGGTCGTCAATCTTATACGGAGCTAACGTACCTGGCATTGTGGCGCACCATTATCATTTAGCCTAAATCCACCCTTATCAGTCATATACTGTGTTGAAGTAAGAACTGAGTAAAATGGCTGATACAGTTACAGCATGTAACCGTTTAAGGTAACAGCTGCCTCGTAAAAGTGTGGTTAACAGAAGAGAACAAAATAATATAACATGGTCATTCACAACACAAGCACTGCACAAACAAGCTTTTCTCTCACTAGTGCAAGCCACATGAGATCTCAAGGTATTTGTTTATTATGTTGTACTTGTTAAGGGCAGAACGAGGGGGGGAGGGGGGGGGGGGGGAACGACATATAATTCATGAGTGGGAACCATTTAATAATCTCAGCTGAATCAAATTCAAGGTTACAGGTCGCTACACAATAAACAAATCTGTTTGAATAAACTAAATTTTGTACTTTTGAATGCACAAATAAAAGTTTTCTGACAAACATATGTGCACTTGAAAGCTGGCTTCATAAACTTCCACTTAATGTCACCGAGACCCACGCCGGAATCTGGTTGTGTACCTAATCTTCTTAATGGCTATTAGACCTGGGTACGGTCGCTGCTCCAACATAATAAAACTACCCTATAAAGTTATTTCTTCAAGGAAAAAGACCCATTATCTTAAAAGGCTTTGAACTGTAGCTCTCTTAAAATGCCTCTTTATTAGATCATAAAACGTAAAGGCAGTTCCATAGCAGATACTGCCGTAGGGGAGTGAGGTGTCACAGTCGTCACTATAACTAGGTTCACCTGTATGATATGGGATAGGCTGAAATATGATGCTACCAGGTTTTGGGCCTAGAACCCGGTAACTCTGCTGCGAGAGGCAATTGCTCTGACCACTCTGCCAATTACATACTCAGATCACAGGGATGTTTATAGCTTTCTATACTTCACAGACTCCTTACCATTACTTCAATTTCAGCATGCTCTCTATCCACATCTACTTCTCCCATAAAATAGACAGCCATCGTCAGTTTCTCTCACCCACTGTACCATTTCTCCCTCAAAGGGATTGGTGAAGGCTGTCAAGTTAACACTGCATTCATGGTTCCTAGCTTCCACATTTGCATCTACAATATGTTATCTCTTATTATAGAGAAGAGCAATGATGAGAAATATACTTACCGTAATTTAGTTACACCCCCCTAATGTAATTTGTTTTACATCTGGCCATGACAAATGTGGTTTTGTTTTATAAATTTTTTTCCTTGGCCACCAATGTTTTTGTAAATACTGTAACCGTTGTAACAGGAGTTAAAATCTGCTGTCTATAACCACATATTTACAATATATCATATTTATCATCTAATCATATATTTACAAAATAGCATCATATTTCTGATTTCGAACTCACATTTTTCATCTAATTTTTTTAAATTTTATATATTACTTTACATTTCATCTACCATGCACATCAATGTGTGGTGAGAGAGAGAGAGAGAGAGAGAGAGAGAGAGAGAGAGAGAGAGAGAGAGAACGAACGAACGAACGAACGAACTTTATTTTCAAAGGGTTGAGAATTGGGCACGCAGGCCCGTCTGACATTCTGCCCTTCCTTTCTCCCGTCTTTTATACTGATTTCATTTATTCTCACATACAATTTACCCATCAATTCAAGGAATTCAACGTTGTACAGGTAAAATAATAGCATACTCACATTCACAGTATCTAATTATAAACATAGAGAGAGAGAGAGAGAGAGAGAGAGAGAGAGAGAGTGCGCGCGCGTGGGGTTGGGGGGATAGGAAATTAATAATATATCTTGACATCAGTGTCCAATCATGTAGTAAACAGGAACTGTAATGTCAAACAGTGTCCATGACCTTATAAACTTGAGCACTAATTAACCAAGAAGTTATTTAATCAATGATAGGACAGGCAATGCCATCTTTTGCAAACGAAATACTTATTTAGTACAGATACAGTTGAAAAAAACTCCTACAACCCGAATGTCTGCTCACATTACTTAAACTATTCCTAATTTCCAAAGCTTTATCATGTCCTGCATTATAATCTGTACAACCAAAACAACAACAAAGTGCCTCCTCTGCTGGCTTTTGCTGCTACGGTGTGAGAAGATAATCACAGATAGCAATGCTGTCTGCTATGTGTTAACGTCCAGTAAAGAATGGAAACTGGGGAGACATAATGTTTGACAAGATGCAGAAGTTTTAATAAATGGATGGTGGGACCAGAAGTCGTAGCCTATGATGTTTTCACATGTTTTATCAGCAAGATATCCAATACCATAATTCCTGGCGTAAGGTACTTTGGTCTGTCGGTCTGTCACACTTTGCACACCATCGTTTGCGCACTTTTTTCTGTTTTTGAGAGAGTGCATTAACTTTCGAGCACAGCTAAGAGGGTGCAACTGTGGTTGAAAGACAATAACATTGTATTGTTTCCCCTTATATGTACTCTCGCGATAATAGAAAAAGTGTGACGGTGTGCATTAAATCAACAGACAATCAAGATACTCTTCTGTCCAGTTTCAATCGGGAAACGGTTTAACTCATCATTTTTCTTAACAATAACCATAAAATGAATGTTTTTTTTATCGTTTTATCAAGACAAAATTTTAATTTAAAGTCTTCTTCTTCTTCTTTGGTCCTTAGCCATCGACCATCAAAGCAGTCAGTGGCCATCACGCCTGGTGGCGTCTTGTAGGGCAACAACAAATTGATTCCACTTTGCTTGGTCGGTGGCCATCCTTCGTACAGTGCCCCAACTCTGGTTCATTCTTTGCATCTCAGCCTCCACAGTCCTCCGCCAAGTTGTTTTTGGTCGGCCTCTCTTTCGTTTTCCTCAAGATAGCGCTGTCACATTTCCTTCTGTGCCAACATGTGAAGGTATCCAAGCTATTAGAGCGGAACATCCTCTGGAGCATAGGTAAGTATTTGCCAGTAATATACTTGGAAAGTATAATTAATAAGACCCACTTATAAAAATTGAAGACCAATTACTGAATATAAAACTGAAATTAAAAACCTTCTGCCGGGAATAGAACATGTAACGTTTGCTTGGAAGGCCAAAAATTCCAACTGTTAATCCCGACTCGTCTTGTTCTATGTGGTTCTATTTTTAATCTTAACCACTGTAATGATCACTTCACTCACAGTGTTGCATTTGTTACTTGCGGGTATACAAAGTAAATTATTATTCCTATACTACTGGACAAAAGTTAAGGGCCACCATTCAGTTTAGACAAGGTTTATATAATTGATTGGCAAACTGTAAAGACAAGTGAAAATGTCATTAAAACTGAGCTCAGAGAAATGTGTATACATTTCTGTGTGCACTAGGTTAATTTTTTTTTAAATGTCCAAAAACTGGGTCACTTTAACCCGCACGTGAAAATTGCCATTGTTGCTGCAAAAACTCGTGGTTTTTGCAACACGCCCCACTAGTTCAAAGGGTGAAAAAGTGAGTTGAATTTGAATGCACGTGGAAAATGATCATCGGTAAAGAGTGTTCACCGTTGGTATGCAATAAATCAGTATGACAAGTGGTCGAAATGATCATGCATTAGCCATGCCACCAAGGAGAAGTCTCAGCACTGTAGACCATGGTCGAGCCATGGCATGGATTCAGGATGTTCAATCTGTTCGTCATGTTGCAAGACGTTTAGCAGTGTCCCACTCTACCATTCAGAGACTTCTTGAGAGACCGGACATTTGGAAAATCGACCCTGCTCACGAAGAATTATATAAACCATGTCTATTCTGAATGGCGGCCCTTAACTTTTGTCCAGTAGTATATTTTCTTACTTGCAAGTAGTAGTTTGTTTCCTCAATTAACAACTGAAATAATTTAGTCAAACAATGTTTAACAAGAACAAAAGTTAATATATAGTAATTGGGGAGATGATGGTCTGATGCTGTTCTTACAATACATATGACTTTTGACAGGTGAAAGTCAATTAAATATCTATTAAAGTCAGTTATATAACTGGAAACACCAGGCCTTCTTTACATCCCTTCCCCTTAATATTATTTTTATTTGATGTTTTTGTTTGGTTTTGTTCGGTTTTATCTCGTTTTTGTTTATTTGGGGTTTTTTTTTAAACATACAAGCATAATTGGTAATTGTGATTAGTGCTATTTACAATGATTTGACAAGTGTGATGCCACTTTCCCATATCGGCAGTTGTTCATATTATTTGGAATTGAAAATAATATATGTCCTAATTATAACCTATCCGAGGATGAACGGGATATTTTTCACCATTAAATTTGTTGTTTAAATCAGCAAAAATAATTTTTGTTAATGCGGATGGGAAGGTTGCTGGTGGTAGTTGGGAGGGTGGAGGGGGGGGGGGTATTATTATTAAAGGCATTTCTCGAAACACGATTGGAAAAGATACAGCATACCTTGAGCACGGTACAATCCACTACTGTCCAGCGACTATTGACCTGAAACGTGCGATACATATGATGACAGGGAAGACAGTTTAACAAATAAATTCTGAATCCAATTAAATGGAGGAGAGCGAAATAAATGACAGAAGACCGATTGAGTTACGGTGAAAGACCTGTTCCTCGTTCCTGAAATCAAGAGAAACATCGGGGGGAAGGGGGGAGGGGGGGGGGAGCAGAGAGATAAAGAGAGGGAGAGAAGGGAAGGTAACAGCATTTGCGCAATCCCATGATGGTTTGGGACAATAACAGATCACTTGTACTAGATTTTTTTCTGACAGCTGCCGTACTAGGGTAAGCAGTGACGCCTACCATAGACATTAATACACCAGCTGCTGTTATATCAAGTAAAGAAGACAGTAATCGTCCCCACACAGAATTATCCCACGCAGATGTTTATCGTTATATATCGCTCTGGTTGGACAGAATGTGATAAAAGTCTCTGGACGATAGGCACACCACAGTCACAGATCGAGGCAGACTGGCTGAGGTAGGCACAAGGATGGTCGGAGGGATGAACACTGGCAGATAAGTGGACGGACCAACGATAGGGCAATCAATGACCCTTAGAGGGACATACATATGGATGGAAACATAAAATGACGAACGGGTGGATAAAACGGCTGACAGAGAAACATCTAGAACGTTTCTTCTCTCGCGCTCACAACTTATCTCGCTATCTTGTCAATATTTGATTACATTTATGAATAATGAACGCTTGGAAAGAAATACCGAGTGGAGCATTCAATAAAACAGTTTGGCGGACGGTGGCGCTAATGGGAAATGATAATGAAAAAAAAAAGTTTCAGCACCGCTTTGCTAGTCAGGGTAAAACTATATTATATTTTTATCCTATCGAATAAAATGAGGCACGGTAACAGCATGTTTGTGTAGCAAGCTTCCTGGATAATTACAAATTCTAAGGACACGTGTTCTCATATTGATTTTTTTTTTTTTTAAGGTGATGTTTCAAAATAAAACCATTAACAAGCTTACTACATTAATGCGTCGGGCAGATAGGGCTGCGTGATCCTTGGTTGGTAGCCTATATAAGAGAACGTAAAACTCTGAATTCAAACCATCGCTGCCTAGCGGGAATATCCATTTATTAGCAATAACCCGTCAAAATTGACAGGTTTATAATTATAGTGTGTTGCAGATGCGTCCCTAAAGTACTTGGCACCCGGGGCGGTCCTACCTTCGACACCCCCTACCCCTATAAAGAAACACTCGCACAAGTACATTTTTAATAGTAAATACTATCTTAATGTAACGGGCTGATCACCCGTTTGCCAGTCACTTCGATTACGGAAACAACAGCAAATGGGTTGATTTGCCGTTGCCCTAAAGACGCCACTAGGCGTGATGGAAAACAATGGCAAAGAAAACCTATCTGCTGTTGCCCTAAGACGCCACTAGGCGTAATGGCCACTGACTGCTTTGACGGTCGGTGGCTAAGGACGGAAGAAGAAGAAGACTATCTTAACTTAATAGTGTCCGATGGCACCCCTATCCTGACTGTCACCCGGGGCGGACCGCCCCATCGCACACCCCCCCCCCCCTTAGTACGCCTCTGGTGTGTTGTTTCTGTTACATGTCGAACCACCAAGTTATTATTATGGATCATTTTTATCCATAATAATAAGTCTTCAATACTTTAAATTAAAATTTTGTCTTCAAGAAACAATCAAAAACTTACATTTTAAGGTTATTTTTAAGAAAAATGATGAGTTAAATCCGTTTCCCGAATGAAACTGGATAGAAGAGTATCTTGATTGTCTGTTGATTTAATCTGCATCTCCGCACCTTCCTGTCTCCAATTCATGTACTGTTTAGCAATTGTGTTGTTGGCGTCTTCCCATAATCAAACTGTTCATGCACACCGTCATTTGCGCACTTTTCTATTTTCGGAAGAGTAAATATAAGGGAAACAATACAATTGTTGCACCCCTTAGTTGTGGTTGAAAGTTAATGTACTCTCTCGAAAATAGAAAAGTGCGCAAATGACGGTGTGCATGATGTGACCGACCGACGTACTTACGACGGGAATTATGGTATTGGATGGATGGGAAAGGCTTCGTGAGTAAACCCTGAGGATAAATCCGGAGTCGGAGTCCCTAAGGCAGTCTAATGTTGATTCGACATTATTCTGGCAACTCCTGCGACGTGGCTGGTACCAAACTGTATCGGCTACTGCCGTTCCTTTGGATCTACCGGCAGCGTAGAGAGTGGGAACATGCTGCATGGGCAGCTTGATCTCCATATAACTATGCCCAAGCTCGCGCCCTGGAGAGGACACTACAGCTTCACCCTTTAGGTGTCGGCAAAACACAGGAAGTAGCAGTTACCGGTTATAAGCATTTTGCCCAATTGGCGTAGGGCATGGCGCCAGGGGCTACTTCCGACAGTGGGAGAGGTTCTAGGGTCTCACTGGACAGCTACCGCCCGCTTAAAGCTTTGCTGCCCCCAGTCAATTAGATGTTGTCCCGCCACTGTCTGCTTTCCCCATTGGGTGCATGGGGATTAGGGTCAAACCGGAACTGTGGACATAAAATTTTGCACCAAGCAATTTTCACAAAACAACAAGTAATAGAAATAAACAAACTATCAGATTGGGATGCTGGAACGTTCGGACTATGTTGACTGGACTATCCGAAAACCTACAGGACATAAACGATGTTGGGAAGAAAGCCGTGATCAATGACGAACTTAAACGACTTCAGGTGGATATAGCTGCACTTCAGGAAACGCGCCCGGCAGGCTCGGGAATGGTAAGCGAGAAGGACTACACATTTTATTAGCAAGGGAAAGACAATAAAACTAGAGAACCCGGAGTAGGTTTTGCGTCGTGCCCTAGCTTCATAGAGAGTGACGCCAACTAAAATTTGGCCGCCATTTTCGGCCGTACCCGTATTGCAGGAAAATGGACCCAATCGCAAGTTTCTGACCCAATTTGCATTTTCGTTTAGGTTAGCTAATAATTTGAAATAAAATTAGATGCAAATACAGTAACACATATTTGTACTATTATTTGTATTTCAACTAACAAAACAAAAAGAAGAAAACTAGTTTACTTACCGGTTTATTGAAAAGAATCAGTAGCGTGGATTTTTAACACATACTCCGTTGAATTTTATATTCCGTTAGAAATCCACTATTTAGCAACAAATATTCCGTTAGAGTTGCAACACTTAGCAAAACATAGTTTTACTACATCCAGATAATCACATCAGTTTATGTTTTCATTAAAAATGCGACTATGTACAGATAGTTTTAACAAAATCTAATTACACATTTTGGACCGGAGATTTTATTATAGTTTTTATTATATAATATATATATATATATATATATATATATATATATATATATATATATATTATATAAATATATATATAAATATATATATATATAATTTATATATATATATATATAATTTATATATTATATAATATTATATAATTTTTATTATATAATTTTGATATTTTATATATTATAATTATACAATTATATAATTTATATTATTGTTGAGGGTGGCTTTTGTTGTTAAAATGGGTCATTATTTGTTGAAGTGTTCCATGTAATATGAATAAAGCAATTATAAATTTCTGGCCATTGCATTGCTTTTGATATATTCATCTTTTCATTCAGTTATTTGCATCGTGCCTTCGATGGTAATTAAGCGAATGCGGGGTGGAAGATTTCAGATTTCGAACAATACTTGAACTTTGCAATTCGATTGACTTGATAAGTCATTTCATTGAGTGAACACATTTTAATGTACAGTTTTACACGTCAAGACAATCCACACATGTTGATCATAAAAAGTACATATTACACTAGATTGAATAGATATATATGTATATCAGTCCTTGTCCAATAAACGGAATTACTGTAGGCAGAACGTCATAACTATATGCACGCGCGGTTGGGGATTCCAACAGCCGACAGTGAGATTATGCGTCTGGCAATATAAATATTATGGACTGTTAATTCATCCTTTCCTGAATTCAATTACGTACTAACCTTAATCATTTTATCTCTTCACAATAACCATGGACTGACCGTTGTCCCTACTTGAATAAAATATACCTGTGCGGCAATACTATGCCCAACACTGGAAGGAGAAAGGACACGTCTTTACAGCTTGACGGTCAACACAAAAAGGGTCCCGTATCTTAGTCACGGTGCGTGACCTATCAACGCTAACACGTCATAAATCGATCGTGTACATAGCGTTCAGTAGTCCGTGAATTCTTAACATCAAATTATATTAAACGCTGTGACCCTAGAAATAGCACACTGCCAACCATAGCAGACGACTTCAATAAAATACCGTAACAATTATATAATTTAAAATTATATAAATTATATATATAATATATATAAATTTACAATTATATGTTATATTTATTATATATATATATATATATATATATATATATATATATATATATATATATATATATATATATATATATATATATATATATATATATATATATATATATATATATAAATATATATATATATATATATTTTTTTTTTTTTTTAATATAGAAGAGGTTATATATATATATATATAGCGTTAAACAAGGCTGTGTTCTGGCTCCGACCCTCTTCGGAATCTTCTTTGCCTTACTCTTGAAACATGCATTCAGAGATGCAACTGAAGGAATATGCCTTCACACTAGGTCAGATGGCCGTCTGTTTAACCTTTCAAGGCTAAGGCAAAAACAAAAATCAGAAGGCTCACTATAAGAGACTTGTTGTTCGCTGATGATGCTGCATTCGTCACTCAAAGCCAAAAGGAGCTTCAGAGCTTGATGAATCGCTTCACTAAAGCATGCAAGGACTTTGGCCTCACAATAAGTCTAAAGAAAACGAATGTGCTGAGTCAGGATGTGGGTGCTGCACCAGTTATCACTATCGATAACTATGAATTGGCAGTGGTGCACCACTTCACATACCTAGGGTCTACCATCAATGACAAACTCTCACTGGATACAGAAATCGACAGCCGCATTGGCAAAGCTGCAGCTACCTTTGCCCGCCTCACATCGCGTGTTTGGGGAAACTCCAAACTCACAATGAAGACCAAAGCTGCGGTATATAATGCCTGCGTCACCAGCACACTCCTATATGGCAGCGAGACCTGGACGACCTATGCTAAGCAAGAAAGAAGGCTCAATACCTCCATTTGCGGTGTCTACGCCGCATCCTCGGCATCTCGTGGAAAGATAAAGTGACAAATGTCGAGGTGTTGTCACGTGCTGGCCTTCAAAGTATGTATACGCTGCTTAGACAGCGCAGACTTCGCTGGCTTGGCCATGTTCGCCGCATGGAAGATGGTCGCATCCCATTAAAGATATCTTCTACGGACAATTAGCAGATGGCAAGAGAACAGTTGGGCGACCACAGCTGAGGTTCAAAGATGTGTGCAAGAGAGATATGAGGGCACTGGACATGGATCCAGCAACATGGGAGGATGAAGCTGCCGATCGCACTAAGTGGCGACGCTATTTACGGCATCACCTCAGATTGGGCGAAGAGAGGCTCACACAAGAAGCAGAGGTGAGGAGAAAACGTCGAAAGGAGCACCAGGAAAATAAGCAGCTGAGGGCTGCCACCTCAGGGGCGCATTCCCATAGTCAGTTATGACTGAAGGGGCTATTATTATTATTATTATTATTATTATATATATATATATATATATATATATATATATATATATATATATATATATATATATATATATATATATATATATATATATATAATAATTATAATTTGTATTGTCATATAATAATAATATTATATAGTTTATTATATAATGTTATATAATTTTATTATAAATAAAAAATATTAATAAAATAATAAAAATATAAAATGTTATTACATTATATCATTTTATATATTTAACTGATTCAGTACGTAATTATTTTCAGCTCTGGACGGAATTATTTTTAAGCCCCAAAAATTTACACCTACATAATTTACGTTTACTGACAATGTGTGTCTAATCATGAGTTAAGTATAACATATTATATATCAAATTAAAGTACATTGGATGAACAATATAAATCCATATGCCTTTCTAGCTAATTTTATGTTATGTTTATGTTATAACAGATAACATGTTCACGGAAAAAAAGATAACTTGAAATTTTGAACAAAAATTTTCGACTTACGTGAGGCTTGTAACATAAATTGTTATCACAATACAGTTTCACTGCTCTCTTTGTGCAGGTAATCCATTTAGAAACACAGAAAAAGTAAGAAAGTTATGGTTGATCACACAGTTTGTTCACTGTTCACATATTAGTAACATATCCTGTGTGTTTTCGGCCATTATGGCGATACGACAAAACACGATTAAAGATGAAGATAAATGTGAAAAAAATCCCTTCAAACGCAAATAAAAGACGTTGAAGCTTGTTGAAATTTGCCCAGTTTTGTGTTTACTTCTGTTTGAGATAAATTCCGGGCAGTATAAAATATCAGAATAGAAAGAAACAACGAAATAAATCAGCGTCTTTTAAAAGATCTTGTGGTCACAACGGTCATCCATTGCGTCTTTTAAAAGATCTTGCGTACGGAATCAGTATTAAATTATATAATTATAAAATTATATAATTTATATTATATATATATATATATATATATATATATATATATATATATATATAATCTTATAAATATAGAAGAGGTGTTAAGAATAGACAGACCTAGGGAACTGCATAATATAGTCAAACAATATTTATCACGAACAAATGTTAATATTAGTGTCTGGGAATGTGAAGGTCTGATGCTGTTCTTACAATGCATAATACTTTTAACAGATGAAAGTCAATTAAATATCTGTTAAAGTCAGTTATATAACTGGAACCACCAGGCCTTTATACCCCTCCATTTTAATATAATTCTTGTTCAGAGTTTCATCTTGATTTTGTTTGTTTGTTTTTTTTTTTTTTTTAAATTTATTTAACGTATTAGCATAATTGTGATTGTCCCTATTTACAATGATTTGACAAATGTGATGCCACTTTCTCATCGGCAGTTGTTCATATTATTTGGAATTGAAAACAATATATATCCTAATTATAACCCATCAGAGGTTGAACGGGATATTTTTCTTCATTAATTTCAAAAAAAAAAAAAAAATCTTACTCGACGCTTATTAACCTTCTAGCCCTGGTATTGTCTGGCCGAAAATGGCGTCTATGTCGTTCAGCCTCGTTTTCGATTCTGACATAGTTGGCATCACTCTTTATGAAGAATCTAGGGCACTAGTTTTGCGGTCAAAAAATCGCTAGCTAAAATAGTTGAACCAGGTGAGAATGGACGCCTGTTAACGCTCCGCCTGCAAACTAGCGTAGGTCCCATTACCCTTGTCAGTGTGTATGCTCCTACACTGTACTCTGCCTCAGAAGCTAAAGACGAGTTCTACGAGAATCTAACAGCAGTCATCAAAAGTGTGGTGAAAAATTCTAATACCCATATATAAATTAGAACATAAAGGTACAGCAGAACGAAATAATACGATAGGAAGAAGAATGGATAAAGACCAGTGCTTTCCCAGTATAGAGAACGCCTTAGTTGTATAACGCCGTAATGGCTAACACAAGATTTCTACTTGTCCTAATTCCTTCGTTCCTAATAAAATGCTTAAGCCTAACAATACGGCGATACCGTAGTTCTAAAAATAGAATGTGTAGTAAAATCTTTTGGACGACCTTGATTTTAAAAACTAACACTAGTGCAAAATCGCGCAAAAAGTTAGCCTTGGAAAGACAGACGGGCTTAGAAGAAAAAAAGCAGAGAGAGGTAGACGGACCATGTAACACAGTATCGCAAGCCACTCGCTGTGTGTCTAAAAATAAACCAACTCGCAGTGGGCATGGCCTAAATTCTTCAAATAAACAGTGATGAAAAAAACTAATGATACGATTGTTAAGTTTTGAAAACAGGTTTAATTCTTATTAGGAAACCTGATTTTTACGTAGTGCTCCTGACTTTATACTGATAGTACACTTGTAAAGGATTGAACAGGTGGTAGTTGAATTAAACACTTAACATCGAAAAAAGATCGTATTCTTAACTACACCACTTAGCCCCTTGAAAATCATATATTCGTGTACAGGAAGGCTAGTGGACTAGGAATATGTAATAAATTATCTAAAAAGTCCATTAGATAATTAAATATTGGTAATAAAACATATAGAGAACAGAGATACTGTCATGTTTGGTCATATCTGCTTGGGATGGAAATCCCTGATTTTTGTGAAACATAGTAGTGACAGAAAGTCTAAGATAGTACGTGAGAGGCCATTGGCTGAACTTTGAAGTTAAAAGAAATTGGATTGGGTGACCTATGAATAACAAAAAAAATGCCTAGAAACGTAGCAGAAGTGAATGAAAATGTGGAATGACTGGGTACTCTTTTGAATATATTAAAAACGATTGGTCAATACACTGGATATCGGCAGAAGAAATCTTGGAAGGGACGCCACATCATTACACATTTGAGAGATGAGAGCAAGCAGTGTTATTCTAAATTAAATATAAGATAACAGCTTGGACATACCGCAGATCAAACTGTGTCAGTCATCTTTAGTGTGTTTTCCTTACGAATTGTGGTAAGCTAGACATTTTTGATCTGTATTTTTATTGAAAATTGAATGTGAAATGATAAATTATGTCTGTATATGTGCAAACATGAGGCAAAGCCTAGATATTGCTCCACCATGTAAAAGATTGTCAGAGAGGAGTATAACTGCATATATATATATTGGATTGCCATATAGTAACATAACACCTATCCTACTGTATGGAAGGGATTACAGTTGGAACTGCAGAGGCGTTGTAACCATTAGGGAGAGGAATACTGGTGTATATTGTCACATGAAAGTCTAGCAGTTGGCCTAAAGCGCTGAACTTTATGTTTGTTTGTACTGTCATGTACTTCTGTGTGGAATAGTATTATATACTAGTTAGTAAGAAGGATGCATAACCTTCACTTTCAGGGACCGTGGTATAGATGGTGATATTGCATCGTCCGGTCTGAGTACTGCGTGATCCAGAAAGTTGGCAGCAGACTCCCAGCACAAGATAGCAGCCATTGCCTATCCTATTATCTAACTGAGAAGCAAGCGAGCAGAGGATACAGGTTTCCTGCAGCTGCAATATGAGATAAGAGCATATCAGCACGTAAAGCCCAACCATGAATCAAATACCCCTGAAGTGAACTTTATTAAAAAGATAAAAGGGACAGAAGTTTTAAAGAAACAGAAACTGTGAATCCTTTAATATTATTTCCACCAATAACAAACACATGAAGTCGTGATGATAAACAACAACCTAGCATTAAAAGCCAGTATTACCTCATCATAATACATCACAACACTACACTTATATTACAATACTATTATAGATCTGGACAAAGATCTTTTGTATAAATTTTTGTACATAAACATTGTGCTTACATTTGATTGTGATTCCTGATTCACATTGTAGTAGGATCAGGATATCTATATATTGAAAAGTTAATACATTATATAAAATTTAACACTTGACTTACTTAAGGTAAATCTTTAAAGTGTTAGGTGTTTGTGATTGTCATAGTGTTGTAACTTGTTGTGAATCTTAACTTAGGTGTTTATCTGTCTGTTGGTTGTTGTGAACTTATGCTTCATCACTATCATAACCCTAGACATTAAACGAAGTCATCACCAAATTCAAGAATAAGTCTGATTGAGGACGAAATGTGGTAGCAAGAAAGGTCCTCTGTAATACACCAACCTTATTAGATACAGAGACCTTCACAGCTGATCTCAGTCAGTACACTAAGTCCCCTATAAATATTTATATAATCCCAACTCACCACAAAAAGCACACAGCTTGTTCTCCTTCACAACGGGCTGATCACCCGTTTGCCAGTCACTTCGATTACGGAAACAACAGCAAATGGGTTGATTTGCCATTGCCCTAAAGACGCCACTAGGCGTGATGGGAAACAATGGCAAAGAAAACCTATCTGCTGTTGCCCTAAGACGCCACTAGGCGTAATGGCCACTGACTGCTTTGACGGTCGGTGGCTAAGGCAGGAAGAAGAAGTTGTTCTCCTTGGTGACTAACGCTAGAGTGGGTGCAGACAATGTTTCATGGCCTTCATGTCTGGGTAGGTTTGGTATTGGCAAGATGAATGAAAATGGACAACGGCTCTTGGAGTTGTGTGTCCATCATCACCTCTGCGTGACCAACACCTACTTTTCAGACAAAACTCCAGCATAAGGTGTCACGGAGACACCCACGATCCAAGCACTGGCATCAACTGGATCTGATTCTCGTTAGAAGGCCACTTCTCAGATCTGTGTTCTCCACGCGCTCGTACCATAGTGCTGACTGTGACACAGATCACTCCTTGGTTTGCTGCAAAATCAGAGCACAACCAAGAAAACTTTATCGCGTCAGACATGAAGGGAAAACATGCATCGATACCAGTATGATGTCAGACCCTGTCATGATCGCTTAATTTACTGTGACCTTCAAGAAAGTGCTCAGTATCCCTGTGGCCGTATGACCTACCACCATCAGCATTTATTCATGCTGGAGACTGGTTATAATGAGAATAAAACTATCATTAGTTATTATAGAAAAAGTAAGCAGAATTTTTAACAAATATAAAAATACCCCAGACAGCTAAGAGCAGGGTAGAGCAAGATGAAGCTAACTGCGTCAACTTTGGGTAAAATAAAAGCCACGTGACAAATCGGCGGCAGTTGGCATGGAAATGTAGTGACGCAAGTAGGGACAGCTACATCACGCTATGAGAACGTGATGTTTGACCAATAATTTATCAAATAGAATAAGCTTCCAACCAATGAAAAACGTAGCCAGCTCAAGGCACTACGAAATTGTCAGCAGGAAATTATTAAACCGGCAGTCTTGAAGAATTGAATAGTGTAGAAGGACGTGTCAATGACTGTCCAACTCCCAAGTTGAGGTATTCAACAATTCTGTCAAACATTCATGCACGTGTAAATATTTGTACACATGAAAAGGTTATTCAGTTACCTATTCAAGTAAGTAGTACGATCGCCCTATCATTTTGTATTTCAGCGTATTTTCGTATAATGAAAACATAATAGCAGAAGAGAAACAAAATGGAGGACACAATAGATATAACGAGGGAAGAGGATTTGAAACTGAGTATAGACAAGATGGCTATCAAGAAAACTATGGAGAAAGAAAGCAAAATATGAAATTATAATTATCCAGGATTTGGTAAAACTTGATGTTGGGAAAGAATTTTATGAAGCATCTTAGATTGAAGTGAAAGAAAGAAAATATATTCTTCATGAAAGGAAAAATAACTAAGATTTGGTTGATGTACAAAATACCTAATTGTTGAACATTGTTTGACACTATTTGACCAGTTTGCTGTTAAATAAAATTCATTTTTAAGGACCAGGCTGTTGAAAATTGATTTTCAGTTGGATAACATCGATGTATTGTCAAAGTTCACATTTCTCAACCACTAATGCTCTCCATCGCACAACACCTATAAAAGGAACGAACGAACCACATCACTCAGACAGGGTCTAAGAAATAACCAACTCTGGCGAGCTATAAGCCAGTACTAGATCACACTTAGACATGGACTAAATAAAAAGGAGAAAGAAAATTTCTATAAATAAAGTAATAACTAACTAATACTGCACCCCGGCCACATAATGGGTAAATTGGTGCCGAGTAACACTGTGAGACGGCTACATCCCACAGCATGGTGATACTGTTAGAGAGAGCTGGGAGCACCTGCGGAACACAATTCAAAGTACTGCACTTGAAACCTTTGGTAAGAAAACAGCGAAGTCAAACCACTGGTTTGATACTTCGTCAGATGTGATGGCACCTGTCATTGAAGCTAAGTGCAGTGCTGCAATTGAATACAAACGTTCACCGAACCCTACAGATCATGAAGGCTACGAGAAGCAAAGTTCAACAAACTGCTCGGCTTTGTGCAAATGACTACTGGCTCCAGCTCAGTGAGAGCATCCAGACCGCAGCGCAAACAGGCAACACCAGAATATGGATGATGGTATAAAGAAAGCCCTTGGTCCCCCAAAAACGTAAGACGGCACCACTAAAAACCCATCAGCGGAGAGAAGCTAACCGATAGCGGTAAGCAGATGGAGAGGTGGGTAGAGCACTACTCTGAGCTTTACGCTAGAGAAAATACCGTCACGCCTGCAGCCATTGATGCTGTTAAATGTCTGCCAACTACGGAGGAGCTGGATGCTGAACCAACATTGGAAGAACTCAGCAAGGCCATTGATAGCTTGGCCTCTGGCAAAGCACCAGATAGTGATGGGATTCCTCCCGATTTAATCAACGCTGTAAGAGCACGCCATTACATCCCCTGCATAGGGTGCTGTGCCAGTGCTGGGAAGAGACAACTATTCCTCAAGACATGCGAGATGCCAAGATTGTAACACTGTATAAAAATAAAGGAGACAGGTTTTTGCCAGAGTCATGTTAATGCGACTACACAAGTTATCTGAGCGCATATATCCAGAGTCATGGTGTGGATTCCGAGCTGGTAGATCAACAACAGACATGATCTTTTCTCTCCGCCAGCTTCAGGAAAAATCAAGAGAGCAGAAAAGGCCTTTATATATCGCCTTTATAGACCTCACAAAGGCATTTGACCTGGTTAGTAGGGATGGACTCTTCAAAATCCTCCTGAAAATAGGCTGCCCTGCTAAATTGCTGGAAATGATAAAGTCATTCCATGAAGACATGAAGGGAACAGTCCAATATGCTGGAAGCACATCACAGCCCTTTGACATACACAGTGGCGTTAAACAAGGCTGCGTTCTGGCTCCAAACCTCTTCGGGATCTTCTTTGCCTTACTCTTGAAACATGCATTCAGAGATGCAACTGAAGGAATATGCCTTCACACTAGGTCAGATGGCCGTCTGTTTAATCTCGCAAGGCTGAAGGCAAAAACAAAAATCAGAAGGGTCACTATAAGAGACTTGTTATTCGCTGATGACGCTGCAGTCGTCACTCAAAGCCAACAGGAGCTTCAGAGCTTGATGAATCGCTTCACCCAAGCATGCAAGGACTTTGGCCTGACAATAAGTCTAAAGAAAACAAATGTGCTGAGTCAGGATGTGGGTGCTGCACCAGTTATCACTATCGATAACTATGAGTTGGCAGTGGTGCACCACTTCACATACCTGGGGTCTACCATCAATGACAAACTCTCTCTGGACACAGAAATTGACAGCCGCATTGGCAAAGCTGCAGCTACCTTTGCCCGCCTCACATCGCGTGTTTGGTGAAACTCCATATTCACAATGAAGACCAAAACTGCAGTATATAACGCCTGCATCACCAGCACACTTCTGTGTGGCGGCGAGACGTGGACAACATATGCTAAGTAAGAAAGAACGCTCAATACCTTCCATCTACGGTGTCTACTCCACATCCTCGGCATTTCGTGGAAAGAAAAAGTGACAATTGTCGAGGTGTTGTCACGTGCTGGCCTTCAAAGCATGCATACACTGCTTAGACAGCGCAGACTACGCTGGCTTGGCCATGTCCGCCACATGGAAGGTGGTCGCATCCCGAAAGATATCTTCTACGGACAACTGGCAGATGGCAAAAGAACAGTTGGGCGACAGCAGATGAGATTCAAAGATGTGTGTAAGAGAGACATGAGGGCACTGGACATAAATCCAGAAACTTGGGAGGATGAAGCTGCCGATCGCACCAAGTGGCGATGCTATCTGCGGCGCCACCTCAGATTGGGCAAAAAAGAAGCTCACACAACAAGCAGAAGAGGGGAGAAAATGTCGAAAGGAACACCAGGACAATAAGCCGCTGAGGGCTGTCACCTCGGGCGCATTCCCATTGTGGCCGTGCGTGTTGATGTTAGAGGTTCAGATCACTGCCCTAACCAATGGATAGTATGGTGAGTAGACAATGTTAACACTCTGATGAAAACAAGGTGATGAAATGCACTGCTAGACAAGACGTACAGATGGTTCATGATTTCTAAACTCTGTTGACACACTGTACTCCAACAGCAGTAAAACGAACTTCAAGGTTTATTTACATACAGTAGAATCCGCTTCACTCTTCTGCGGATTTATCTCATAGATTTTACATTCAACTTGATATAATTCCAATTCGTACATTTTCTCAATCAGCGACATCTGTAAATCATATATTCTTGCACGTCTGTCACTGCTCTGCTCTCGTCTAGTTTCTCCACTGTCATGTCGTCTGGGTGATCTTCTAAGAAAGTTAGTTTATCTTTATATCGTTTCACTTAGTGACCTTCTGGTGTATCTTGCAAGAAGACTGGCCTAAAACTGCCAGGGATGTTGATTTTCTACCAGTTTACCTGATCACTACGTCTGTCTCTGTTTTATCTTGACTTGACTTGACTTTGATCCACTGTCACTGAGCGTCAGCTCTTCTTAAAAGTCTATCTTCAAATATAAACTGCAATCATACCTGCTCACCATGAACTCCGTTTGTCTTGCACTATGCCTTACGAAAACCCCTCTTGCTCCAAAATCTTGAAAACACACAGCTTGAGAAAAACTTTAATTAACTACATCTAGTTTTCGCTCAATCGGCATTTTCACAATCAACATGGCATATGAGAACTTGGGGAGCTAGATAGCAGTACATAATTCTGTGATCACAGAAAGCTACCTGATTTAGGCTTGCTATCTCGTTTGCACCCCTCCAAGGGTCTCGTCATGAACAACTTTAACACTTGGGAGAAAACCCTTTTCTCTACCTACGCCTAACGCGTCTCAATCTCAACTCACTAACCTTCAAAAGTCGATTTACAATTACCATTATTTGTCATGGAGAGTTCACCTACTCCACGCAGAGACTCCCGTGCCGAACTTGCTTAGTTCGTAACAAAAACAACTCACTTACAACCCTCCAGGGGGGAGCCGCGCTGGTGTAATGGCTTCGGCGTTGTACTGGCGACCAGGTGTTCATGGTTCAAACCCGGGCGTCGGCGTTTGAAGAAATGTTTACGGCCGGAAATTTGACTGAATAGCCTGAACGGCTCCTGTGATAAACCCTCTGTGGATGGGAAGGAGCGAAGCTCCTGACCGGGTTGGAAGGAAAGTCCTCAGGTTCCCCAGCCTCGCAATGACATGTCATTGGGCCGAAGGGCTGAAAGCCCAAGTGCCGCTGGATAAAAAAAAAAAAAAAAAAAAACAACCCTCCAGGGACATAATTACAAGTCGTCTCCCTTTGTTTAATAATACTGAAAGTCCCATCTCTTCTTTTAACTACCATAACTTGCCCTGTGCTTATGCAAAACAGTTAAACCATTTTTAGGAACTGACCTTATCTCATAACCTAAACACCCGATTTATTTTACTTCCCCTTGTCTCACATCCGAGACCCATTCTCTCAGACTCTCCCTGTCACACCATAGTCAGTTATGACAGAAGGGGCTGTTATTATTACATTTAATGAATAATGAATTACACATTAAATTTAATATACACATATTAAATATTATTACATTAATGCGGTCAACAAACTTTCACAGATCAATCTTACGGGCAGAAGGATAGCGAGTGTCCTTATTAATTCTAATGTGCGTATAACGTGTTAAGTAACTGGAGCGGTAGGAGTTAAACACACGAAATAGTATTTCAGCACGGCCTAACGCACACCAATCTTAATATACGGGTAGCAAATCATGTGAATTTAAAAAAAAAACCTAACTTTTGTTACCTGCAGTGTAGTGTATACTAATGACTGGATGTTTTATTTATAATGCACATTATAACAGATATATATTTTATCATGCAGAATATAAATGGCGTATTAAAGATTCGTTATCGTTAATTCATTCATTAGAGCGTCCGATTGGCAGAGCAGTTAAAGCGCTGGACTCTCGCAGCAAAGGTGTCGAGTTCGAAAAGCAGTATCGTCACGCTCCAGTCTACCAAGCTCTAAATGGGTACTTGACTCTGCTCTTGAATTAGGAAAGGAAATGGCAGTGAGATGAGGAACTGGTCATTCCACCTCTAGGTGCTGAACTTAACATTGTGAAGTCTCTAACATCTCACTCCCCTACGTCAGTATTTGCTATGCGACAACATTTACCTTTTAATTCGCTCTTTACCCCGTCAGCTTCCTGAGGAGCACAGACCTTCATAAATATTTGCGCCAAGCTTTTCTGTGCTGTGTCATCCTTTCAAGTTCTTTCAGTGTCTTCTTTATCCTTTACATGCCTGTCTCCAATTCTCTTCTGCGTGTGTGTTTTTTTTTTTTGGGGGGGGGGGGGGGGGGCGGGGGGGGGGGGGGGGGGTTAGAAGGGATGTCTTCTATTTCCTTCACCCTGGAGGTTTCAGAGCACAGACTGCCTTGTAGTACTTTCAACTGGTTTAGTAAATCATTTTCATTTTCCTTTGTGCTCCTTATGGAGCATGGAACCACCACTAAAACTGGTCCTCGTGTAGAAAGAAAGCCTGTACCAAGCATTTTGAAGCTCTTGCAGCAGCGGTGTCTGTGTACATTTGTTTTGAATGGTGAGGTTGCCAGCCCTCATACTAGTCGCCTTGTACGACATGCCCGTACGACATGCCCGTACGACATGCCCTATTCTTTCTTTGTCTCTTCACAGACCCCTAGGGCGGCTTCGTAAATGCTTAATGAAAATAAGTCAATGGTATGCACTCACAAAGAATGAAATAAGGATGTTAGACAACAGAAAAATAAAATGTTATGGGCAATCCGAACTAGGGACCATCTGGATATTGCCATCGGCTAGCTACGTAAATGAGCCTTGACAGGACAGACGACCACTTCTTAAAAAAATGCTTCCCCGGAAGCAGTCGCCCTCGCAACACCGCACGGAATTGTGGAATATTGGACCCAGAAATTTGTAAATGCATGTGTGTGTGAGTGTGGTTAAAAAGAGAGAGAGAGAGAGAGAGAGAGAGGAGACAGAGAGAGAGAGAGAGGAGAGAGAGACAGGCAGACAGACAAAACGCGAGGAGGAACAAGACAAAAGCTGTTCCTCCAAGTGTGTCTTATCCAACGCCAGCATCTTTTCGCTACCTCTTGTTTCTTCATTTGTTTGGTTCTTTCCATCAATTTCCAAGTGGTGATCTTGTCATGCCATTTCAAACCTTCTGTTCTACGCAGGCACCCCCTGTTTATGCAAAATCTACTTTTTGGCTGCCATTTTTGTTTTTCTCCATGTTTCATAGCCCTGCGGGTTTTCTTTCACACCTGAATTGACATTCTAATTTATGTGTTGGAGTTTATTTCTTTTGATATTTGAATATGCAGTGAAAACTCCTCGCAACCTTTGCACTTATTTTGATATTTTTATTTTTTAAAAAGGTAAAGGACTATTTTACAGTAATTCAAGTACAGTAACCCCAGGTTACCATGGTTCGATCCCCATATTAGGTGGGATTTTTTAAGGACGCAAACGGCTCCTGGGTCGACCCAGCCCCAATTGGGTACCAGAGCAACTCTGGGAAGGGTAAGACGGCCGGCGTGATGCTGACCACATCACCCCTAGTGTGCTGATGGTCGAGAAAATATGGGCCTAACACCATATTCTCAATTTGCCTCAATGGGCGTGTAAAGGGATCCTTTACCTTAAGGGAAGATGGCGTATCCAACCCTATAACCCAAAAGTCCTCAGGACTAAAGGTTCTTTTGTTTTCAGGGCTTTATTACTGAGTATTATGCACAACGAGTGCATCTTGCCTTCTTCTGTTAATGTATTTTCAGGAAGACGACTTTGTTGAACACTGTATATAAATGATGTATTAAATGTTTGTGCATGACGTACTCCCGTTTGACTGACGCTACAGCCTCTTGACCATGTGGTCTACAAATGAGGGAATCTGATGATTCAGTGGCCTGTCAGCATCAGAGGGGCATCTTGGATGTCACGAACGAGTACCAACCCCTTGCCATATTTATTTCAGGTTGAACCTTATAGTGAGAGTTGGCCACTAATTGGTGTGAACTGTCCTAAGTGTAGGCAGTGGGCTGATCACCCGCTTGCAAGTCACATTGATTACGGAAACAACAATTAATGTTCTGTTGTACCAATAAACGCCTTTAGGCGTAACGGAACAACGGATAATTTCTTGTTGCCCTAAGACGCCAGCTAGGCGTAATGGCCACAGACTGCTTGGTCGGTCGTTGGCTAAGGACGGAAGAAGAAGAAAGAAGAAGTCCTAAGTGTACCAACACTAACACCTGGAATAGGCATTGGGTCCTCAAGGTTCAGGGTATCGAATGTGTAGAGATCACCACATCACAAATTCAGCAGATGTTTAGTGGAAAACATTCACCCAAGTGAACCACCCACTTTAGTGATGATACAGACATCCACTAACTTTTAAGTGACGTTGATTAATTTTCTGTGTTAGTGTTAAATAATGTAATTCTGAAAAAAGTATTTATACAGTGAAAATGTTACACTTTATTAAGTGTATACATTCGACGGATTAAAGTAAATTGATTAAAAATTTTATAACTGCAGTTATTTTCTTCTTTAATGTTTCAGTTATCATTTTCGTTGTGTGGTTGAATTGTAATAATTAACCTGGTAGGGAATAATACGAGCTACATTTACAATTTTGCAATTAACACCCTTGGAGATCAGGATAGGTTTAGGGGCAAAGTAACTAACTTAACGGTTCTAGTCTATAGCTATCACATGAACTGTGTGTTTAACTACTTGACTTGTCCTGTGGCATTACTACTTATAGTTCACCAGTTCACTTCTCTGATTCTGGGTGAACTATTTTATATCTATTCCTACCACGACTATACTAGATAATATCTAAACTTCCATCTCGTCACAATGACAATAACAAGTGGAACAAGAGATGAGAAGAAGACGGTGGATAGGACACACGTTGAGGAAACCTGTTGATAGCATTACAAGGCAGTCCTTGTTCTGGAACCCCTAGGATAAAAGAAGCAGAGGTCAACCAAAAAACACACTGAGAAGATAACTCGAGATAGAAATGAAAATGAGGAAGGCACAAAATACCGAAGCTGATGACACGGGACAGGAGGGATTTGGCATAAGGCTTGCTGAGGGCCTTTGCTCCTTGGGGAGCTGAAGTGACGATGATTATTCTGATGACCTAATTTGTTCCACGTGCTTGTTTTTTTTTTTTTTTTTTTTTTTTTTGTGGTGTGTGTGACTGAGTGGGGGGAAAATGGGCGTTTGTGCGCCTTGCAAGATTTGATTCATTTAAGAATGCATGTTATTTATAAAGACTTCAATAATCGGTGTAAAATTTTATTTGAAAAGAACAAGTATATGTTTTGATATCCACCCGAGAACATGATGAGTTGTTTTTCCCAGGTCATCTGTATACTTACGTAGGCTACGCTTTCAGGGCACGGTGATATTATATATTCAGGTAAGCGCGAAATGAATCTGTGTGTAATTATTAATTATTAACGGACTACAGTCGCTGCTTTCCAAATGCATGCAATGGGAGAATTGTTTAAAGCATGCTTTCGATGACAGTAAAGCATCGGATTGGCAAAATGGTTAGAGCGCTGGCCTCTCGCGGCAAAGTTATCGGGTTCCGCATTCGAAATAAGGTAGCGTCACGACCCAGTCTGCCCAGCTGTAAATGAGGACCTGACTCTGGTCTAAAGTTAGGGAAGGCAAAAGCAGCAACGAAATAAACTAGTCACCCCGCCTCATAAATCCGGGACTTAATATAGATGAGTCTCGAATACTTCACCTCCTCTACGGCAATATCTGCTATGGAACCACCTACCTATCCATGATAGAAATCCTTTACTGTTTCAACGGGTTTGATATATGTGATCTAATAAACTCGTGCAGAATAAGCTGACCCGTTATGTTATTCAACCAGGCGTAAATTAAAATGAGTTGTACAGCTTCATATTGTGACACCATTTTCCAATAATAAAATAAGATGC
Source organism: Oreohelix idahoensis (assembly GCA_024509875.1). NCBI lineage: Eukaryota > Metazoa > Mollusca > Gastropoda > Stylommatophora > Oreohelicidae > Oreohelix > Oreohelix idahoensis. The sequence continues at coordinate 91,148 of JAMPIV010007747.1, forward strand.
AAGACAAGACACGCAAATAAACAACTAACATTCTCGGCAGTCACGTGGGTCAGCGGTTCAAGGAATACGGGTCAAAACTAAGTCTGACGGTGATGGTCGCTGGGATATCCCACCGTTTGTTGCGTTTTTCATAGCGACCTTTCAAAACACTCATAAATCAATGAAACCCGGGGAGGGAAAGGGGCGATTTCGCCACAACAATCACACGTTACTGTAAGCTTTAAAAAAAAAAACATCGATACGCGGATACAGATGGGACACAAGACTGTTGGTTGTTGGTGTGGGAGGCTCGGGTTTTTTTTTTAAACCTTTAATCGGGACACGCAATCAGGATAGCATCGCAGATCGGTTGGTGTCCTGTTTCTCCATCATTCAAAATTTCCATGGTTTTTTTTTTTTTTTTTTTTTAAGGCTTTCCGCAAGTCGTCTGAATGAGAAAATAACTGACGATAACATTGTGCTTAGTGGTTTTAAAACAATTTAGCGAAATCTCTTCTAGCTGAAGTAAGTCTGCACCACTATCTTGTGATTCAGAGCTGGGGACACACCAACAGTCCCCAATTAAGTCTCGACGAAGAAAATTTCTTAAACCCTCTAAAATAATCTTCATCCATATTTATTTAACTAGTTAAAGACTAATTGATTATTAAATTTATTATTTTTTTTTTTTTTTTGTTTTTTTTTTTTTTTACACATTCATAGTTGATTCAGTTAAAATATATATACGAAGGAAGGTCAAAAAGTAATGCCTCCTATTTTTTGTGTATGTAAATACTGCATCGGTGTGCAATTTGTAAATTTAGCAGGATTCCTCAAACACTCTTCTGCACTGTATAGCATTACCAACCTGTTTCAGTAACAGGTGGCACCACTGTAACAGTTTAAAAATGGCTGCCAAAGACATTCGGTTAAAACAACGTTATGTCATAGAATTCCTCAATGCTGAAGGCGAGACCCCAATTCGCATCCACGAACGTTTGACGAATGTTTATGGGAGATTCAACAGTGGATGTTAGCACTGTCCGACGTTGGGTACATCGTTGTGACGAAGCTGAAGTAGGTCAATCCTCAATGGCTGACGTAAAGCGGACTGGCCGTCCGTCTACCGCAGTGACTCCACACAACATTCATCGAGTTGATGGCATCATTCGTGGTGACCGTCGGGGAACACTGGATGAACTGTCTTCCATGTTGTCCATTAGTAAAGGCAGTGTCCAGAACATCATTAAAGACCTGGGTTATTCAAAAGTTTGTGCACGGTTGGTACCCAGAATGTTGACAGACAGACATAAAGAAACAAGGAAAACCATAGCCATCAACCTCCTGCACCGTTACGAAACTGAAGGAGAAGAGTTTTTATCGAATATTGTGACAGGTGATGAGACTTGGGTTCATTTTTTTTTTAACCAGAATCCAAGAGGCAGTCAATGGAATGGCATCACACAACATGACCGACAAGAAAGAAGTTCAAAAGTTCACCATCTGTAGGGAAAGTTATGGCCTCCGTGTTTTGGGATGAGAAGGGTGTGATTCTTCTCAACTTCTTGGAACAGGGAAACACGGTGAATGCAGACCGTTACATTGAAACTTTGAAGAAGCTTAGAGGTCGTCTTCGGCGACTTTATCCATTAAAAGATCGGAGAACTGCACTACTGTTGCACGATAATGCCACGCCACACACCGCTAAACGCACCATTGATGCGATTGCAGAATTTGGCTGGACATTATTACCACATCCCCCTTACAGTCCCGATCTTGCACCTTCTGACTTCCATCTGTTTGGACCACTGAAAGAAGATCTTCGCGGACATCACTTTGAGGACACCGAGACCCTTAAACGCACCGTACGCCAGTGGTTTAGGAAAAAGGACACAAATTTTTACCGTGCGGGGATACATGCCCTTGTGAGAAGATGGACAAAAACTGTAACAAATAACGGAGACTACATTGAGAAATAAATTTTTGAAGTTCAGACTTGGGGCTACATTTCAATGTAGAATTTTATCTGTTTTCTTGCCTATTGAATGAAATTAAAAATTATGAGGTATTACTTTTTGAGCGTCCCTCGTATAGATATATATATATATATATATATATATATATATATATATATATATATATATATATATATATATATATATATATATATATATATATATATATATATATATATATATATATATATATTTATTTATTTATTTATTTTACACAAAACAGCCCAGGAAATCTATCATTTTAATAAGGAAAGCTGCTGTCTGAGGAAACTGAAGGAAACACACGGAGCCAGAAAGGGAATTAAAGTTCAAATTAACGGCCCCAAGTACACGTGTAATAAGGCAACTGCCAGTGCCTTTTATTCATCTGAGCAAAAAGTATGCGAGGCAGGATTGGCGTAAGCTGTGATTTTACATTCTATATTTTATTACTAACATGTGAACTAACATATTTATGTATATTACCATGTGAATTTTAATATGTGAAAATCGCTAGTGGATGTCCCCGTCATTTGAGGCTGGCAACCTCAGCGTATAGAATGATGATGTCATGAACCACCACTGCACGGGCTGGTGACTGCTTTATTGCTAGTTTCTTAAAGAGAACTAAACACATAAAGAGTCCCAGGTTCCATACGGAGAAATGAGGAAAAGATGAAAGAAATTGTGACAGAATGGGGCGCCCCTCTCGATTTGTTTCGCTCCGGAAGTAATCGGTGCATTTGTGGTACTGATTTTATTGCGTGCTTTCAATTGTCGCACTTTCTTTCTTTCTATACAATGTAGCAGAAAGTTCATATTTTCAAGTATTATTTCACTACCTTCAGTATATTGGGTCTTGTCTGTTATCTGACACTCCTTGCGGATGATAAACACCTCATATTTGCAAGGAGAGGTAAAGATAATATTACGAGAGGCAGGTTGGTAAAATTCCCTTGTACCAAGCTTGGCCACGGCAGATTAACACGTACATCGCCCAGCGCTATCTGCCTAATCACCCATAAGACGGGTGCGCGCATCACCAAAGCCTGGAATACGGGGAGACTACTTATGGACAGACACCGATAAGAGATTATTTTCTGATAAAGTAATGAAATGTTACTTTTGGAACACAGTGTCATATGAGGTTAACGACATGTGCGCAAGGCATCGTATATCTTATTGCCATATATGGTAATATGTGTCCTTTTGCTGTAAGCACCTTATTTCACGTGGGGCATAAGTTGTCATTTTACATTTTATATTACTAACATGTGAACTAACATATATATGTATATTGCCACGTGAATTTTAATATGTGAAAATCGCTTGTGGATGTCCAAGTCATTTGAGGCTGGGAACATCAGTGTATAGAATGATGATTCATGAACCACCACTGCACGGGCTGGTGATTGGTTTATTGCTAGTTTCTTAATTAGAACTAAGAGCAGAAAGTAGTCCCAAGTTCCATACGGAGCAGGGAGGGAAAGATGAAAGAAATGATGTACATTTTAAGTATAATAATTTCCAATTTTCAAAACAGTGTAAATGTCCATATAAACATATTCACTTTAAAATTAATGTAAGTTTTCAAGCTTTAAACCAGTGTAAATGTCTATGTGAAAATATTCATTTTAAAATTAATGAAAGTTACAAACTTTTCATTCTGTATTATTAACCTTTCCATTTAAATGTAATGTAAAGCTAAAGCTATTCAATTTAAATGTAAAGAAAGTTTTATCCAGAGAGATTAAATTTAATTCTCATCGAGGGTAAATTCTGAGATAAATGGGATGGTAGAATAGAAGAGGGGGGCACATAAGTATGTGTCGGGGAGCGCAATACTCAGAAGAGCGTTTCGTTTCTATTCTTTATCATAGTTATTGGGAGCCGCGCTGGTGTAGTGGATTCGGCGTTGGACTGGCGACCAGGTGTTTATTGTTCAAACCCGGGCTTCAGCATTTGAAGGAATGTTTACGACCGGAAATTTGACTGAATAACCTGAACAGCTCCTGTCATAAACCCTCTGTAGATGGGAAGGAGCGAAGCTCCTGACCGGGTTGGAAGGAAAGTCCTCAGGTTCCCCAGCCTCACAATGACATGTCACTGGGCCGAAGGGGTGAGAGCCCAAGTGCCGCTGGTTAAGAAAAAAAAATCATAGTTATTGGTGGTACTAGCAGAAAGTACTATCTCTGGAACCAAGTGAAGGTAGAAGTGGACTGACGTTGTGCGAGACGCCATCATAAGAGGGTCTTATAGACAGACGCAGGACCAGCTTGGCCGTTACTCCTTGATGTTCTAGGAACGTGCGGCACCTTTAACCTTGACCAGCGACGAGTGTGAGCAGTGTACACAGAACCCCTCAGCAGGAGAAGAAACTACTACTGGCAGCTAAGTGAAAAATTTACGCTGCCAAAGTGAACTTCCTTCATAAGAATTATATCATCTATCACTGATGAATTATTTCTTCTAAACTATTCCATTTATTTTGTAATTGTAACTGTTGTAACTGTTGAAATCTAAAGCGATTATTAAATTTTGTTATTTATAATGTTACAAATTTAACTTCGATTTAATCATTTTAAAGTTACTGCATGTTTGTCTCACTCAATTTACTATACAAACTCTAAACAGAGCTATACCAGAATAGTAAGAATTCCACTGAGTAAATCAGGGGTGGGGGGGCTTGAACGAGCTGAAATTAATAAGTGCTTAATTTCTTCGCAAAAGTTGTTGGCAGATTCTAGAATTAACGTGCTCAGCTAAAACAGCATTGTTTTCGCTTATCTGAATATCTTGTGAAGACGCTCTTTGTAATATAAATGTCATTACCCTTCTATCTACATCTCTGCCAAGAGTAATCTTGTTCGAAGGTAGATACCCTTTGAAGCCATATTAGATACTCCTGAGTTTTGGCCACTGGTGGACCAGACTGCAAAGCAAGGGAGGCAATTCCATCACAGAAATGATGTACATTCTAAGTATAATACTTACAGTTTCAAACCAGTGTAAATGTCGATGTTAATATATGTACTTTAAAATTAATAGAAGTTTCAAACTTTTCAAATCAGTGTAAACATAAATGAAAACATATGCAATTTATATTGTGAACACTTTTAAATCAGTGGAAATGTAAATGTAAACATATTCTATCTGAGCTATTAACCTTTTCATTTAAATGTAATGTAAAGCTAAAACTATTCAATTTAAACGTAAAAGAAAGTTTTATCCCGAGGGATTAAATTTAATTCTCATCGAGGGTAAATTCTGAGATAAATGAGATGGTAGAATAGAAGAAAGGGGACACATAAGTATGTGTCAGGAAATGCAATACTCAGAAGAGCGTTTCGATTCTATTCTTTATCATAGTTATTGGTGGTACCAGCAGAAAGTACTATCTCTGGAACAAGAAGAGACAAGTAACCTACGCTTTAAGCTGAAAGACCAACTTTGTAGACTCTCCTTGACATTTCTGGGAAACGAGCTACACCCGACAACCTTGAGCAGCGACGAGCGGGAGCAGTATAAAAAGAACCAACCCATCAGAAGAGGCAGAACCGTCTTGGCAGCTAAGTTCCATATATAAGCTGCCAAAGTGAAATTTTTTTCATCATCTCTATTATCCATCAATAATGAAACTTTTCTTCTAAACTATTCAAGTATTTTCAAACTGTTAAAACTTCTTCTTTGATCCTTAGCCGCCGACCGTCAAAGCAGTCAGTGGCCATCACGCCTAGTGGCGTCTTGTAGGGCAACAACAAATTGATTCCACTTTGCTCGGGCGGTGGCCATCCTTCGTACAGTGCCCCAACTCTGGTTCATTCCCCGCATCTCAGCCTCCACAGTCCTCCGCCAGGTTGTTTTTGGTTGGCCTCTCTTTCGTTTTCCTTCAGGGGTCCAAAGCATAGCTGTTCTTGTGATAGCATCGGGGTCTCTTCTGAGGACATGGCCAACCCAGCTCCAGCATCTGCCAGCTATGATGGTGTGCATGTCCTCTTGCTTGCTCCGAGTAAGCAGATCTTGGTTGGTGATGGTATTCAGCCAAAAAGATTTGGTGAATTTTTCTTAAGCATGCTGTGTGAAAAGAGGACAATTTCGACATTTCCTTCTCTGTAACTCTCCAGCATTCCGCACCATAGAGAAGCACGGAAAACTTAAGTGACTATTAAATTTTGTTATTCGTAAATTTACAAATTTAACTCTGATTTAATCATTTTAAAGTTACTGCATGTTTGTCTCAGTCAAATTTACTACACACACTCTAAACAGAGCTATAGCAGAATAATAAGAATTCCCCCTGAGTAAATCTGAGGTGGGGGCTTAAACGAGTCAAAATTAACCATTGCTTAATTCTTCACAAAAGTGGTCGGCAGATTCTAAAATTAACGTGATGAGCCAAATGCAGCATTGTTTTCGCTTATCTGAATATCTTCTGAAGACTCCCATGTGATAGAAGCTTTACAACTCTTTTATATACATTTCTGCCAAGAGTAATTTTGTGTAAAGATAGACTCCATTGAAGCCTATAATAGATACTCTTGAGTTTTGGCCACTGTTGGACCACTACTGCAAAGCAAGGGAGGCAATACAGTCACACTTACCGCTCACTCTTCAAGATGTCTTCCAAGATTGCGATTATCTATAATCACCTATCCCAAGTAATTCGGAAGTCTGATTACTTAGTTTATCAGACTCTGCCGATCTTTTGTATCACATGGCTTGTTGCAATCAGACTGCCTGTCTAGACAAATCGTGCCTCTGCCGATCTCTTGTATCACATGACTTGTTGAAATCAGACTGCCTATCTAGACAAATCGTGGTCTATACAATTAAGCCCGTACTGCAAGCCCATTCTACTGTCGGATCGGAAGTGATTACGCAATCTTGAACAAACACTTCATGCTCGCTGTTACCTGGAGACAATATGGTATTATCATGTTAAGTGATTCAATTAATCTCTCAGGGATGGGCGATTGTCTGGCCCTGTCATGCACAGAACCGTGACACGTAAACAATGATATTAGGAAAAAATGTTAACAATTCTGAGTAGAGGATAGGCACTAAATTATGTGCGTTACATATGCCGAAATAATAGATAATAAAGGCGATGAGAGGAAATTATGAAAAAGCAAACAAGCCATAATGTCACAAACGTAACTGTGGCCGCTTTTAAAAAACAATGAACGACGTCGAAGAAGGTAATTAGCAGCTCACCAACAGCTCCTCAAAAGTCAGATAAGATCGCCAAAGTCCTTACCTCTATTCAGCTTTCTCCAGACCGTACCTACCGTTTATTTCTGTTAGATGTTTGCTCACTTTACACTTCCATTCCTCACTCGGATGGTCTCCGAGCTCTCCGGTTTTTCCTGGACCAGCGCACGCACCCCTCTATCGCTACCGAGACTCTCCTGCGCCTTGCAGAACTGGTCCTTCGACTCAATTCCTTTGAGTTCAATGGACAGTTCTTTGACCAAATAAATGGAGTTGCCATGGGCACCAAGATGGGTCCCAGTTATGCCTGCCTCTTCATGGGCTACCTGGAGTATCAGGTGTGGCAGCAGTATCCTGGACCTTTTCCATTGATGTATCATAGATACATCGATGATGGCATAGGTCTCACCGATATGTCAGAGGTTGACCTATCTAGGTTCATTAATTTCATTAACAACTTCCACCCTGCGATCCAATTCACCTCTCACATCTCCACTGTCTCTGTTAATTTCCTTGACATTGTTGTCACTATCACTCTCCCCCCCCCCCCCCCCCCCCCCCCCCCAACCACGTCGATGCACACAGTTACCTCCTTTATACTTCCTCTCATCCTCCGGCTTGTCGGGACTCCTTGCCTTTCTCACTTCTCCGCCTCCGTCGGTTATGCCAAGATGATGACAACTTTCTATGCCGAGCACAAGAAATGTTGGACTTCTTCCGTAACAGACAGTATCCAGAAGATGTTCTTACCTCTTCCTTAGAACGTGTTCTCCCTATCTCACGTCTAGAGGCCCTCAAACCCCGCCAAAAAAACCTCCTCTGATAGAGTCAAGTTAATAATGACCTATCACCCTCACAGCACTGCTGTCAAAAGGATCCTGTTTCGCCACCTACCTCTCCTCCAAGCTGACCCAGTGGCGCGGGAAGCATTTAGTGAGCCACCCTTGCTGGCATATAGACGGGACAAAAATTTGAGTGACCTCCTAGTCCACAGCCGTTTGAAAACCGTCAACGATGGCCACTTTGGAACCAAGCCATGTAACCGTACACGATGTAAGACATGTCAGTATGTAATCGAAACACGTTCAGTCTCGTTCCCTAACGCCAAGTTCACCATCACCCATGGCTTCACATGTGAGTCACGCAACGTCATTTATGCTATTATATGCAAACGTTGCACCATTACGTACATCGGCCAAACGGGCACAAGACTGGGCGACCGATTCTGCAGACACCTCTATGACATCTCTCAGTTTAATTCCACACCTGTGTCCATCCACTTCAATAGCCCTGACCACCACGGTGCCACTGACATCCAGGTGACAGCTATCAGATACTGTTCCTCGGACGCCAACAGTCGGTTTCGCCAGGAACAACGCCTCATCCATCTTATGGGTTGCCTCAAACCACACGGTTTGAATACCCAACATTCTTTTGTCTGAGACGCCTTTCTCTATCGAGTCCCAGTTGTATTATGACTGTCTACTTTGATGCGATCAAATTACCATTTTTTTAATTTAATAATTTTATTTATTCGGTCTCTTGTTTGTCTGTCCCTGACGAAGGCCTTGTGGCCGCAACGTAGGTTTTTCTTGTCCTTCTCCTTGTAAGACGTATTACTATTTGTGTGGGTGTGTGTGTGTTTTTTTTTCAACTGAAAGACGTCGACAGCGTTTAAACAAATTGCAGGTACCCAAGCCCAGGTTACATCTATTTAAGAAAAGTTTGGCTTATTCAGCTGCTCATCTTTGGAACAATCTTCCCAGCGACCTGAAAAACCCGCACAGTCCCTATTCATACAATCGTAGACTGTTCAAATACTTTATGAGTGCTGATTACATGCCACCCTAACTGGTTATGTTTCGAATTATTATCTAATATACTGTATGGAGGGTCTGATGATCTTTTTTTTTTTTTTTTTTTTTTTTTAAACATACTTTATTTCTTCACTGTGATCAGATATTGTCAATGTATGCTGTTATACTACTTTATAATGTTGCATTGCCCTTCAATTAATACTTTAAGTACGCCAGATAATGTTTGAATAACAGTAATAAAAGATGAGCGAGAGGAAGGGCTGAATGCAAGAAGGGACTTTGCTCCCGATTCTCAACCCTTGGACAATTAATTTCCTTCATATCTGTCCATCTATCTATCTACCTAGCCTGATTCTTCTTCTTCTTCTTCCTCGTTCGTCCTGAAAAGGACGGTGGTTGCGTTGTGTCTGTTTACGCCAAAGCTGTGATATCTGCACCTTTCGGTCGACACATCCGACTTCTGCACGGCATTTTTTAGGACCGGGTTTGCCTTCCCATTTCGATCCACACTCGCTCAGCCAGACTGCACTGCTGCAGACTGTTTCCAGGACCACCACGTGGAGGTGGAGTGCCTGATTCTGCTCTTGAGTTAGAGAAGGCAGAGACAGCGAGGAAGGGAACTGGTTACCCCACCACATCATAACGCTGGACCTTGTATTGTGAAGGCATTAACAAATCACTCCCTACGGCAGTATCTGCTATGGGACTCAGAGCCGCTCACCTCTGGTAAAATCTCTCGCATACACTGGAAAACACGCAGAGTCCCCAGTCATTCAATAGCAGATTGTTCGAATATTTCTGTGTTTTGCACCTCAAATAGTGTGATGGTTCAGTACAGTCGATACTTGCACATTACGATTCATGTCCACGAAACACTGCTAAAGGGAAAAAACTCCAAGTGAATATTTTGTGCGGAACGATTGGCAACATTCTTTTGGAGATAACCTACAAATTAACAGTTGATTTAATAATTTTTGGGAAGAGAAGAGAACGAACGAACGAACTTTATTTTCAAACAGAAGGCGCTTTCAAAAAATAAAAATCCAACAATTTTCATTTTCATGCTTTAAATCATCGTCAACATGTTCTTGTACTAAAAATAATTCATAGAAGCTTAGAGATACTCTGGTATGATAGGAATCAGTGTTTTTCTACACACACCCCCTTGAGTGATTTGCATAGCAACCAATGTTTATAGTTGGTTACCATGTGAATAATGACCCAACATGAAGGTGCGTAATTGTAAAACTGCGAAATTATAATTATACTGAGGCAACAGGAAAAGATATTTATAACTTTTCCAAGGAGAATCACTCAATGATTTCTTATGAATTTTTCAAAAGTGTGTATCTAGAAAGCTTTGATCGTAAATTTCAGCATTTGTTACATGCATTGTGCATTTTCCCCCACGTCGAAGAGACTCGGGATGGCTTTTGTCATGAAATCAGTATCAAGTGCACAAACTGTGTCGAATGGAATGCCAATTTCAATACTTCTGATGTTTCATCTCCAGCTACTCACAAACACAAAGAAGTAAATGTGCGAATGGTGGCATTTGTGCGTTCTATTGGGAAAGGCCACAGTGCATTGCAGAATTTTTCAATAAGCATGAACACAAGTCAATCCATGGCAAAGAAAGCATACAGGAGAACGCTGCACAGGATCTATTCAGCAAGTAAGGACATTGCAATGGAAAGACCCTAAGAGCACCGAAAAGGGGATTCATAGACACTGCAGCTGCAGTTGAAGGAGACCTTTATTCAACAGGAGCTCATTAAACTTCATTTTGTGAGTTCTTTTTCTGTTTTTCTTCGATTTCTCGGAATTGTCTTTTTAACATAATTGGTGATCTTTGAAACAAAATATCTCTGGATCTGTACATTCAATTGACATGAAAATTAACACAGTTGGTTGTCATATAATCTTACAGATTCTGACCTAAAATGGATACAATTGAATTCAAAGTTTTAGTTTTATGACCATCATGCATATATAATGAGGCACAAATATCAAACATTCCAGAAATATAAATTTTGAAAATTCATTAAAAATTAACCTTTCTGTCAATCTCTGTCATTTTAGGTCATGACCTCACGCTATATATAATGATTCAATTTGCCAAGTTTCAGTCAGATCCGTGTACAAATAACATAGTTATGATGTTTTGAAAAAGGTGTATAATTTGTTCACTACGGCGGCCATATTGGATAGCTAATTTGCATAATTAATGAGGTCATTATGTGGACAAAAATTTTAAGTCCATACTAACACTATACCCATGGTTGTTTGATTCTGAAAGGACAATTTGAGTTTTTTACCCTATCAAGGTAGCCTACTACCTTACTGCGTCTTTCATTGTAATTGAACATTGGCCACAGATATGCTGGAGCATTGTGTGACAGGATTTTGTGAACAAATTTAGCTTTGTTAAACAGAAGGCGCTTTCTTAAGGGCAGTATTCGGAGGTTTTTATAGAAATCTACACACTGAGTTAGGCAGTTGTCAGAGACTAGACGCACTGCACGCTTTTGTAGTGAAAGGAGTCTCTTTGTGTTGGACACTGAGCAACCATCCCAGATTGGGGAGCAAAAGTCAAGGTTTGCTTGTATGTGAGATATATAGAACAATTTTCGTGCATCTTCATCTAGGAAATGTTTGATTTTAGCTAACTGGTAAACTTTCTGTGCCGTTTGCTTGGTCAGTGCATGTACATGTGAGTTCCAGTTTAGATGCTGGTCAACGATTATACCTAGAGTTTTATGTTCATTAACGTTTTCAATTAGTAGAGAGAGAGAGAGAGAGAGAGAGAGAGAGAGAGAGAGAGAGATATGGGGGGAGGGAGAAGGACAGAATGTTAAATGGGCATGTGCGCTCAATTCTTAACCCTTTGATAATAAAGTTCGTTCGTTCGTTCGTTTCCCACGATGTTACCGAGTGCTCCTCATCTAATCCCATATCCAATGAAGGTTGACTGTCTTAACCTTGTATCTGATATTGCGTTTCTTTGTTCGTTAGTTCTTCTCGAGCATTCGTCTATAGTTATTTAACATTTAATAATAAAGCTTGCCTGAATACAACTCACTGGGCAGTTAACTGACACTCGCGAGGAAATAAGATGCCAGGACAAAGGAACACACATAAATGGAGAAGTTTTGATAGATATGAAAGATGAAAAAGACGCACGGAACGAGCTCGATCACACGGCTCCAGGGCAAAATACATGGATGCAAATAAAGCTGCCAATTACAACATCGTTATGTTTCTATGTACGTCTCTTGTATATCTGAGAGAGAGAGAGAGAGAGAGAGGGGGGGGGGGGGAGAGGTAGGGGGAGAGAAATAAATAAATACATTGTTGCTGTCATTTTTGACTGAGTCATCTGTCAAGTTATTTGCTTATGTTTTATCATAAGAATAATTGTGTCTTTACCTGCGATGTCAGGTTGATTAGGGGTTGTCTTCCCTTGTTTATTCATTCATTGTGTTTGACCTTTAGGGTCAAAGGTAGACAGTTCTGGCGTATGCCCATAGGCAGGGTTTTTTAAGCGGGAGTTGAGTTAGACTTCCGGCAAGCCGTGAAGTGTCCTGGAATTTCTGAAGGGACCAAAGGTCCATTGTGTTTTTCGGGGAGAATCTTCGAAGTGACTGTGATGGCAGTTTTCCCCAGTGAATCTCTGTGCATTGGAATGACAGCAGAGTTCCTTGTTAGGTTCTGTGGACTCGGTTACAGGTAATACCGACTTTTTCCATTATTACGCTTTCGGTGGCAGAACATGTTAGAAGATTACCTAGTCTGTGAACTGCAACTCACCGGTCCTCCATTACAGAACATATATGTTGTGCTCAAGGTAGCCATCCAAGACTATTAGTCTTCATACCATCCAGAAATCCAGTGACGAAGATATATTGTGGGAGCCGCAGATTGGCGGCATATTTATGTCCACATACGCATTACTGCAGGGTTGATGGTAACCTGCTTATCAGCAGTACACGGCCGACGTCAGAACGAGGCCTGTTTTTTCGGCTATTATACTACAGCCTGATAATGTGCAATTGGCGGGGAATGCCAAGTTGTACCTATGTGTCAAGGTGATTAAGGTATCTGACGCGTTTAGTCAGAGAGATCAGGCGGCATTTTGAACTGTCATTGAATAACATTATTATTGACCATGCACGAATATTGGAATGTTTACCAGCCCTTTGAACGCCTGATGTATTATTATCGATTTCCGGTCAGCATGACCTTGTTTACAATGACTGTTCCTGTTGATGCTACTATGTGTGTTATCGTCAATAAATGTTTTGAAACGTGCCTGCAGTGTTCGAGCATCCTTGACTACTGCATGTGAATGTAGGGGTTGCAGTGTCTACATATATACGAGCCTAAACACATTCGCGCCTTCATTCGCACCCACACTCAGTTCATCATACGCCAGCACTACACACCTAAGAACATGTATACTGTCTTGGGCCAGTGATCACCTCAACAAGAGAAAAAGACAGTTACATACATATATATTTAAGACATAAATAAATACATATATATTTAACTAATCTATATGAGACAAACGAAGAAATAAAGAGAATTAACTGTCACTGTATTACATACACTGCTACATCACATTAACATTACAGCTCAGCATGAGATCCGGTCTGTTCAATATATGATGTCACAGCAGGCAGCAATATTTGCTGTCTCTTGTAACGTGTTTATTTTATTTGCCACTTTTGATTTTATTTTATTTCTGGAAATTAAAACAAAACAAAAAAACTAATTACTCAACAAGCGGTTCTTGCTCCTTGTTTTGACATTTCTTTCATGTATATGCAATAGGTACAAGTGGAGATATAAACAAGTTTTAAATAGGAAGTTACTGTACGTGTGTATGTATGTGTAAATATATGCGTGTGACACTTTGTTAACAACAGGGCAGTTGTGAGAGACTTCATTTTAACTTTTTTTTTTTTATTATTATTATTTGTTAGTTTTGTATTGCTTGTTTGTTTCTTGGAAAGAGGAGGTCACACACAAAAATATTCACACAAATTTGGTTTTGATTTACTCTATTTGGATTGAGTGGAGGGGGGGGGGGGGGGGGGGGGGGGGAGGGGGGGGGGGGGGGGGGGGGGAGGGGGGGGGAGGGAAAGAAGGGGATGTGTTGTGTGGGTGGGGGGGGGGGTGGGAAGGGGGAGGGGGGGGAAGGGGGGGAGGGTGGGGGTTAAGTTACAGTAAAAATTTGGGTAGAATTTGAAATCTGATCAATTTTCTTGAAAGAATTAGAATACCATAGTTGGGCCTAAATTTTGTTTTAAAGACATACCATAAAGGGAATGAAGCCGAAGATACTGTTCTTTATGAAAAAAGTTAAGTTTTTTTAAATGTGTGTGTGTGTATTTACAGAAATATACATCCATTATCAAATTCGGTATCACATTTTACTGCGCATAATTTAACTAACGTGCTATTTTTGGTACATTAAAAAAAATTTTGATACGGTGATAGGAACACTTTATTTTTTTTTAAAACTTAACCTGCTCCGGTAATTACAGCGCGTCATGCACGATCCATTAAGACAATCGGTTATCCATTTTTTTAAGCCTATTCCCCCCCCCCCCCCCCCCCCCCCCCCCCGCTCCCCCCCCCCCCCCCGACCCTGCCTCCCCCCCCCCCGCCCCCCCCCCGACCCCCCCCCCTCCCCCCCCCCCCCCCCCCCCCCCCCCCCCCCCCCCCCCCCCCCCCCCCCCCCCCCCCCCCCCCCCCCCCCCCCCCCACATCGTTTTCCATGTTGTCTGGGCAACCACTCCCCACCACTCACGTTTTATTTCCAGGAATCGTGCACAAAAGCACTTCATTTGTTGTTCTGTTGTTTTCGCGATAAGGCTGCGAACCTCATGCCACGAAATAAGCTACATCCCAGAGTATCTGTCCTTGACTCCTTAACTTTCTTTTTTTTAATTATTATTTAGGTGTTTACTACTTTTCTTTGTAGCACGCCCCTTTCAAATATCTATTCTCCTAAACTTCCGCTCCGCCTTGTGTTTTATAGTGTAATGCATCGGTAAACAACTTAGGAGCTGTGGGGATCTACTTTAGAAATACTGACATATCCAAAGATCTGTTTGATATAATCGTCTGCACAGTTACATAGAAAATCAGTCTTTAATGTAAAATAAACAGCTTTAAAATTTCTCTCAACATTACCTTTCTTGAAAAAAGTGATGGCTGCCTCGTACATTTTAATAATGGGGATACCGCGCTTCTGAATGCTGGCGGAAAGGGCTAGTATTAACTTTCCCAGCTTAAAATTCTTTCTGTTTTCTTTTACCTCCGTTACTTTAAAGCTACCAAATCTCTCTTGTTCGGTATAACGCGAACGAACGAACGGTTGCCGACCTCTGGTGTAGTGTATATCACACACCGCTCAGCGTAATTCTAATTTACATTCTAGTTTAAGCTGACATAATTTTTTTTTTTTTGGTACACGGTTCCTCGATGCAAGCCGACAACTTCTTCCGGTGTATTTCTTCTTCGAACTTTCTAACACACCAACCTGAATATGCTTAAAGAAGGCTGTGGTCAGTCAAAGGTTTCTGGCATCTCAAGGAGCTTTGTCTGGGACATAAATAGTGAGGACAATATGAGCTTTCTCTGCTCCTTACGTGTCGGGAACTCCTGCAGCAGATACTGAATTTAATGCTATCAGTGCCACAAGCACTGTCAACAACTGTTCCTATCTTTCGTTTCCTGAACAAGCGTTATCTACGTCTGCTATTAACTGTGTGGAGTCTGAAAATTGTTACGTGTTTTCTTACGCTGAGCTGATGATAGGTATCATTTTTCGGAGGTCACAGTGTCCTGTCTCTTTCTTGTTCCTCTGCCTGATATTGATAAATCTCCTGAACTATTTATATGTTCCGCTAGTTGTATCGGTTTAAGGCAGTTTTCCACCCTTCTTTGCGTGGTCGTCAGCCTCCTCATCCATATGGTTCTGTCAGTGAGACTTAATCCAGTGTATCAAACTCTTTTGAACAGCCGTCATAGTTTCCAGTGCTGCCCGTAGGATTTTTTGTAATTAACTGCATGTGCACGAATACATGTCTCTTCCGGTATTTAAATCAAGAATAAGCAATCTGTTCCAAAACTGCAACAACACCAACACACGGGGGGGCGGGGGGGCGGGGGGGGGGGGGGGGGAGGGTGGGTGTGCTGATCGTTTAAAACTTACTGAGAAACTGTATATCGATGTCTGATGTGGCATGCAAATATAGCCTCAACTAATGCACCTCCCGTGTCACTAGTATATATGTGAGGAAGAAATTCGTCCAGCCGTGGCACTAAGTGCTCCAATAACAGCTGAGAGGGTAAGCTCATCTTGGGCGCACATTCTTGGTTAGACTTTAATGCTTTCATTCTTCCGTCTTTCTCTTTTTCGCGTCATAAAAACTGTTTTTCTGGTATAGTATGCACTATATTTTACACGTATGTATTACTGGGCATATAAATGTACTAGTGCGTTTCACAATGTTTGCCGCTGTTTAATATTCAATATCTCTGCAACCACTTGATCGTAATTGTTGCAACTTTGCATATGACCTAATGATCGCTATGTCCCGAGGGGGACATTTTTTTCCTCGTTAACAAACTTATGGTTTTAAATTTTCTTTATTTAAAGTATACAAAATCGACTACCTCCTAATCCAACCGTAATTTTAAAGGGCTTACCCCTTCATATTTGTGAGCTATTTCGATTTAACATCTTGAACGCATTTCACGTGATTTTCCCCGTGTTTCAGCTCACTGCCGCACTGTTTTGAACATTACATTGATCCTTCCGGTGTGTTCAGTTACCGTTCTACTGATTACAATGGGTATGAAAGTCAAGTTCCTTACACTGTGTATTTCGGTGCATAGAATTTTTCAGTTCAATCTGCAGGGATCGAGAAATAAATATTTACGTGAAGTACGGGAAATGCGTAATCAAGATTATGATATTGTGTATGTGGATGAAACTTGGATCAATGCTCACCACACAAGTGAAAAGGAATGGCAGTTATCAGATGGAACGATTAAAAGATGTGTACCCAGTGGAAAAAGACAACGTCTGATAATGGCACATGCAGGCAGCAGACATAATGGGCTAGTGAAAAATGCTGAACTTATTTTCACTTCCAATTATACGGACAACCGGGACTATCATACCGAGATGAACGGTAACATATTTAGAGAGTGGATTGAAAATACTCTTCTTCCGCCCCTAGACAGACCATCCTGTCTGATAATGGACAACGCATCATACCACAACGCTGTGGCAGAAGAAGACAAAATCCAGACATCTTCGAGTACAAAAGATGCTATAAAGATTTGGCTCAGAAAAGAAGACATTCCATTTAACGAGGGGTTTCTGAAACCTGAATTACTGTCCGTTGTTAAGAAATCACAAAAGACCAAGATATTCCATATAGATAAGTTGATTCAACAGCCTGGTCATATGTGTTTGAGACTGCAACCTTATCATTCACATTTAAACCCAATTGAAATCGTTTGGGCAAAAGTTAAAGGACAGGTGGCAGCTGAAAATAAAACTTTCAAACTATGCAATATGAAAGAACTAACATATGCCGCCCTCTCGCAGATAGACAAAGATTATTGGTGTAAATGTGAAGACCATGTCTTAAAAGAGGAAAATGACTATTGGAAAAAAGATGGACTGTCGTTCGTTCAGCCGAGAATAGTAATCAATGTTAGACTTGTCTGTCTCAGAATAAATGTGTAAATACCTTATATGTTTTATATGTTTTATCCTGGGAGCCGCGCTGATGTAATGGCTTCGGCGTTGTACTGGCGACCAGGTGTTCATGGTTCAAACCCGGGCGTCAGCGTTTGAAGAAATGTTTACGGCCGGAAATTTGACTGAATAGCCTGAACGGCTCCTGTCATGAACCCTCTGTGGATGGGAAGGAGCGAAGCTCCTGACCGGGTTGGAAGGAAAGTCCTCAGGTTCCCCAGCCTCGCAATGACATGTCATTGGGCCGAAGGGCTGAAAGCCCAAGTGCCGCTGGTTAAGGGGGGGGGGGGGGGGGGGGGGGGGGGGGGGGGGGGGGGGGGGGGGGGGGGGGGGGGGGGGGGGGGGGGGGGGGGGGGGGGGGGGGGGGGGGGGGGGGGGGGGGGGGGGGGGGGGGGGGGGGGGGGGGGGGGGGGGGGGGGGGGGGGGGGGGGGGGGGGGGGGGGGGGGGGGGGGGGGGGGGGGGGGGGGGGGGGGGGGGGGGGGGGGGGGGGGGGGGGGTGGGGTGGGGGGGGGGGGCGGGAGGCGGGGGGAATGTTTTTTCCTCCATCTATGTGTATATGTAAACCAATTCATTTCCTTTTTATCTCCGCGATTTCACTACTATTTTTAATATACACAGTACTTTCACCTCTTCATGCATTCATTCACGTTTTAGTATAAAAAGTAACATTTACAACGAATAGGCGTTATTATTCTCTCAAATATTTCGAAGAAATAAAAAAGGACCTCACGTAGTAATCAGTTTAACAAACCCCTCTAACATTCGAATTGTACATACGCCTATGCCGAAAATATGTAACTTCCTTCATTTACGGTAAATTATTTTCTTCCAGGACAAAATAATTACTTCGTTAAAAAAGATCAAAGGAATTAGCCGTTGCAAGAAAAGAACACTACCTGCAACATTGAATTTTATAAAAACTTTGGGACATTGAAAATATAAGACCACATGCAAAAAATCATGTTTATCAGTGCAAGGAATATGGAGATATTTGAAGTCAATCGTCGACCGATCTTTTTGAAACGCACTATAACAATAATACTTCTTTGAGCGATTCACGAAATTTTCAAAGGTAATTTGTTTATGTTAGCTTTATGGGATTATGATTTTACGCGCTGCCTTCTGAACATCCACCGCGTAAGATGTGACACGAAATCTGTTTGTGCGTGTAAGTGTAAGCAACGCGTAAGATGCGACACGACCCTGTGTATGTGTGTGTGTAAATGTCATCATGCAACGTTCGAGAAGTAGCCACAATGAAACTGTTAACAGAAACGGGTATTACCTTTTACGTTATGATAACGCACACATTTCGCCAACTAGTGAACGCAGCGTTTATGTTCCCGGTACCTTGCGTTGATAACAAACGTGAAACTTAATTTTATGTGTGCTTGAAAAGAAAAACAAAGTTAATCAATTAAGGGAAGTATTAACAGGAATAATAAAAACGTGTAAAAGAATGTGTGCTTCAAAAAATGTAATTAAGATAAAGAAGCATTAACAAGAGTAATAAAAATAGCTCAAGTTTACGGTAGTACAGGAGCCATCTCAACAATCTGCGCAATCGAATGGAAACGTACAGTATACATTTTCGTCTTGTTCTGAATGGCAAACAAAATAAAATTCAAAACACCTATGCAAACTTAACTCTTTGACTCCGCAATTATTTTCCACCCTGTGCCGTAATTTAAATTCGTGATAGACTAAAAACAACTTTCAGAGCGTTGTTCCGGAGTCAACGAGTTAAGATCTGTAGGTGTCACACGTTCCCGAATTATTTTTGTTTAAACTTTCGGTAAATGACGAGGACAGTAGAGAAGGTCAGCCACGCTGCCATACTGGCTATCCATATTTACGTTACATCTAGCCTTAATCTAACCCCAACCCTGTTTCTCGAGCTTTGTCAAACAGCTAGCCTTCACATAACACCAACCCTGTTGCGAGATTAGTCAAAATTAATAACGCTCGAAAACACTGAGGTCGTTTTCCCCCGTTGAATAGTGGGTGGCACTGGTTTAGAATCAATTCTTGACTGCCGTCTGTTCATTTACCTATCGCTCTACCCATGACCTGAAGCCAGAACCTTCTGTTATTAAGTTTTTGATGCTTGTTAATTGCAATGCATGCAATCAAGACTAGCATAGGTGGACGTGTGAGAGGATGCGTGAAAACAACTGGCGCGTTATAAGAACAATTGGCATTCATATCCTTCGACATTTATTGAGGGAGACTGAGCACGTATGGGTTTGCCCGGGATGCAATGATGTCGATTCAGAATAACAAGAATGTACCTGGTCGAGCTGAGCAATCTGTAGGAGTCGTTCTATTGCGCTACAGCTGTCTCCAGCAACGTAACAAAATAATCTTGCAAATGTGTATTATATATTTACTCATGATACTTTTCAATGAGAGAGGGGAGCCTCATCCAATAATGTTCTTTCGCTAGGAGGCGCTGCACTTTAAAAAAGTGTGAACTATTGCTCTAACCGCAGTACTGACCTCCTGGAGGGCGTTAGAAGGATCTAAGAAGGCGATAAAGGGGTCGACAGGGGGTTTTCAATAGTAAAGGGAGTGGTTGGGGGGATTTGTCAGGCTAAATTCAGCAACATTACTTAATATAATGCTTACATGTAAAATTTGTTGCAGACATGTTGTCGCTCCTCTGCCTGCTCGACTCTCTAGCTATATATATATATATATATATATATATATATATATATATATATATATATATATATATATATATATATATATATATATATATACCACACATACACATACTATGTATATATATGAATAAACGAAACATACTCACGCTCATACACAAAATAACAAATGCATATACGGTACTTCGTGTTACGGATGTGGCTAAAATGCCTAGAGGCTACCCAGGAGCGCTGAGGTTGTATTTCAGAAACATTAAGCTCTCTAAGATCTTCCTTGATAAAACCATGTCTGTTTTCAGAGTAACAGGAATGTGGAATAAGTGCAGCCAATATATAACTTTTATTTATACCGGTCAATCTGCTGTCTGCTACTCCATGGACAGAGCGGTTGAATATTCAAACCAAATGACATTTTACCGAACGTTACTTCACGTCAAGGAAAATATCGCGTTCCTATCTTTCCTAAACCCTTGATTCCAGACAGTTAACCTCTTGGTTTCATAACAAATAACATCACTATTGCAGTATTGCATGAAAATCAATCTATATTCTTACTGTTAATCCAGAGCAGTTGACCTGTGTCGTCCTTGCTCTACCCCTACGCGTGACAGGAACTGATGGCATGGACTAGTGGAACATACAAACAGTGGAACAAAGGATAAGAAGGAAGACAAAGCAATGGATAGTACACATACAAAGGAAACCTGCTGATAGTATTTCAAGGCAGTCCTTGTTCTGTAATACCCAGGGTAAGAAAGTAGAGGGAGACTGAAGAACACATGGAGGAGAGAACTGGAAACAGACATGAAAGGAATGAAGAAGACATAGAAAAGACTTTGAGCTGATAGCACATGAAGACTTGGCATAGTTGCTCCTTGGGGGGAGGGGGGGGGGGAATGAAGCGTGGTGAAGATCTACAGTATCATATGCTGACAGGGACCCAAAGATGCAGCAATAGTGAATGCAGTCAGCGACCCATAGCTTGACTGCTTGCATCAGGGTCAGCGAACCAGAGCTGACCAAGACCCTACTCCACCTCTACGTGGTGGTCCTGGAAACAGGCTGCATCACTGCAGTCTGGCTGAGAGAGTAGGGATCGAAGAGGGAAGGCAAACCCGGTCCCAAAAAATGCCGTGCTGAAGTCGGATGTGTCGGCCGAAAGGCGCAGATATCACAGCTCCGGCGTAAACAAACGCAACCAACGTCCTTTTCAGGACGAACGAGGAAGAAGAAGATATGCTGACAAAACTGCCATATACCTATTATCCACTACAGAACTGTGACCACAACCAAAGTCTAAAAGACACATCAAAATGAATGATTGACTGAATGAATGAATGAGAGAAAGAGACATGGAACACATTTCCCTGATATAGCTTACAACATACTGGTTGTCCCCTTGCATTAAAAAGAATGAAAAAAGAAAGAAAGAAAGAACGCATTTCTGAGATATGAGTAAGGTCCGTCCTCACTGCGTTACAAATAAACTTGTTAGGGAAATGGACCTACACCATATAGCAGGGTTAGGCTGGGCATCGGGCAAGGAGATATGATACTCAGATAAACAGCAACGGCAGAGGGACTTAATGCGCATCGTGGTGCAGGTTGTGAGACAACGCTGCTGTCAAACAAGTTAGCATTGTTTACTTGTAATCAAAGTCACCAGCACTGCTAATCATTTCACGCAATTAATTTTTTCCTGAACATTTATGTTTTTAAGGTGCGTGGGGAGAGCAGTTGTTGTACCTGTAGGTGTGTTACTTTGGATGCTGTCATGCGATGTTCCTTCTGGATCTTTTTAACTTTGTCTACCCGCATCCATTTCAATGTCATTTTGCCCTGTAGCCCCATCTTCTGACGCTGAAATCTCTCCGAACTGCATTCTGTTGACTCTCTCTCTCTCTCTCTCTCTCTCTCTCTCTCGGCTATCCACGAGGCCGATGCGGTAACCATAAAGGCGGATCTGGAACATCCTACAAGTACTTTCTAATGGGTACTAGGATGCTGCAGCAGGCCAGTAAACCGGTGTGGGATTTTACATTGCTTACGGTGGGAAAACAAACAGCATCAAACGGACTAATATAATCGGATTTAAACATAAATTAGAGAAGATTAGGATGTTAGTGGGATCAACACATAGACGAGAGAGAGAGAGAGAGAGAGAGAGAGAGAGAGAGAGAGAGAGAGAGAGAGAGAGAGAGAGAGAGAGAGAGAGAGAGAGAGCAAGACTTAATAATAATTGCAATATGCATTTTGTTTTCGTCGAAAATTTGGATTTGATTTCTAAAACTGGAGAAAATAACTTTCATCTGTTTAAAGTCGGTACAACTTTTATAACATTATTCAAAATGATCAGAAGTAATAACGACTGGTAACTGTTGAACACTGTGGCCTGGATCCTTTGTCACGTGCAGTACTATCTTCTTAAATTATTCTCTGAAGTGACTGGCTGCATCCTTGTTTCCCCAAGAATAAAGCAACTATCCTGATGAAGGACTATCTGGATCTAGTACCTATTCTCCCTCTTTAGCTGAAAAGAGCAGACAGACAGGAAAGAGACATGGAACACTGCATGCTCACACTGCGCACAGATGACTGTGAAGACGAGCGAGTTTTCTGACCAATGAAACGCCGTAAATGATAGAACGATGTATGATGAGATTTGAAATTTGATGGGACACTGTGCCCGTTAATTCTTTTTATGAGGTCGGGTGACCAGTTCCCTTCCGCGCTGCCTTTGCCGTTCCTAACTCAAAAGCAGAGTCTGGTACCCATTTACAGCTGGGTAGGCTGGATCGTGACGCTACCGGGTGTCGACCCAGGAACCCGGTAACTTTGCAGCGAGAGTAAAGCGCTCTAAATGCTTAGCCAGCTGGACACTCCATATCCTAGTACAGACTTAAAAATAATTCTAAAATAAGTGGTTGCTAAATCTCAATATTTTCACGATTCACGTGAGAATGCGGACAAAGGCTGCCAGTTTCCGCCCTCTTCTCTGATGCAGCCCGCTTGGTTACGCGGTTTTCTTAAAGCTTGGTTAAGAGTTTCTCTTGCCTCGGCGGCTAAACCTCACTCACATGTTGCTTTTGTTTTAACATCTCATACCCAAACTCAGGAGATCCATAATAGGTTATTTCTAACTATTTTGGCGATAATAGGTTATTTCTAACTACTCTGGTGACTGCAACCTCCAATGAACGAGGACTCAATTAAATGGCATGACTCGATTAAGACAGTTCTATCTAATGAAAAGTGAAAATACCTAACAGCATATATTTTAAACGTATTCATTTTAACATGAATAAATGTCGATTTTGTTAGCACATCATCAGCAAAGCGCATTAAAATTTGTTACCACATTACCGGCATCTGCCGCGTAGAGTTGTTTTCTCAAGTTATTTTAGCTGGACATTAATTCGTTAACCTTTAGTTCCCCAAGGAGCACAGACTTTCAATAAATGCACGCTCAGTCCTCGTGACACATGCCATCAGCTCAAGGTCTTTCCGGTCTTCCTCGTCATTTTCGTTTCTGTCTCCAGGTCTCTTCTCTATGTGTTCTTTGGTGTGTGTGTGTCTCTCTCTCTACCTCTCTCACCCTGGGGATTCAAGAACATGGACTACCTGGTGATGCTATCAATAGGTCTCAACTGTATTTTAGTGCAAGGGGACAATCCGTATGTTGTAAGCTATATCAGGGAATTTTGCTTTTAATCTGTATTTTAATACAAGGGGACAATCTGCATGTTGTAAGCTATATCAGGGAATTTTGCTTTTAATCTGTATTTTAATACAAGGGGACAATCCGCATGTTGTAAGCTATATCACGGGATTTTGTTTTTAAATCTGTATTTTAATGCAAGGGGACAATCAGTATGTTGTAAGCTATATTACGGGATTTTGTTTTTAATCTGTATTTTAATGCAAGGGGACAATAGGATGTTGTAAGCTATATCACAGGATTTTGTTTTTAATCTGTATTTTAATGCAAGGGGACAATCAGTATTTGTAAGCTATATCAGGGAATTTTGTTTTTAATCTGTATTTTAATGCAGGGGACAATCAGTAAGTTGTAAGCTATATCAGGTAATTGTGTTTTTAATCTGTATTTTAATACAATGGGACAATCAGTATATTGTAAGCTATATCACGGGATTTTGTTTTTAATCTGTATTTTAATGCAAGGGGACAATCAGTATGTTGTAAGCTATATCAGGGAATTTGGTTTTTAATCTGTATTTTAATGCAGGGGGACAATCAGTAAGTTGTAAGCTATATCAGGGAATTGTGTTTTAATCTGTATTTTAATGCAAGGGGACAACCAGTATGTTGTAAGGTATATCAGGTAATTGTGTTTTGTAATATCTGTAATTATCTGGAAATTAGGTTCAAGAAAATGTCTGTACACCTGTCTTAATGCACACCTCCAACCAGGCGCTTTGTTTTACACCGTAAACTAATTAAAACAAACTGCGATGGTCCTGAAGTGATGACGTTCCTTCCCATTCAGACCCTATCATCTGTTATGCTCTGGTTACACATCTCTAAGCGACAGCCAAATCTATGTGCTGACCGAGGTCACTGACAGTTCGCTGCTCCTATTTATGCATTCCTTCATGGTTTAAAATATGTCATTGGTAGGCAGCCCTCCGTTACACAGGATTCGCGGCGCCGCGAAATCCTCTTACCCTCATTGAACCAGACCCCATGTTATGGTTCTCACTTGTTAAGAGAGAGATCCAACGGTAAAAAGAAACAGGTAAAAATATAAAAGTAATCATTAATATAGCGAAGAATATAAAATAATACCAGCCAAAATATTTAGGACATACACTCAGCGAGACTGAGCACCTATTTGTTTGCCAGGAGTGCAATGATGTCGATTATGTTCAGCAAGAGTTGATAAGAAGACACTGGCGATGGATAGGACACACATTGAGGAAACATGTTGATAGCATTACAAGGCAGTCCTTGTTCTGGAATCCACAGGGAAAGAGAGGCAGAGGTAGACCAAAACACACATATGGAAGAGAACTGGAAACAGGTGAAAATGATGAAAACATGGAAAGAACTTGAGCGGATGGCACAGGACAGGAAGACTTGGCATGTGTTTGTTGAAGGCCTATGCTCCTTGGGGAGCTAAATGGTATTGATTGACATGGAAAAACAAACTCCAAAATTAACTCATTCATCATCAACAATAATTAGAGGAAAATCATCAACCACAAGAAACAGTTCAAGCAAACATTAAAAACAAAGCCCAATATTTTTTTTTTTTTTTTTTTTTTCGTACGCCCGCTAATACTCGAGGCGAGATCTCAGGTTATTATTAATATCTAACCTGACATTGATTTTACGTGAGTATCCCTTTTTTTCTTGTACAGAGACAGGTGTCCCTCGCCATTCAGGCAGATACTCGCCGATTTCGGAGGTACCCATTAGAGCTGGGTCGGCTCAGGAGCCGCCAATCTCTGGTCGACGACACTCCTTCAAATGTCTTCGCCAGGTCTCGAGTTAATCCAGTCTAAATCCCGGTCGACGAAAAATCCTCAAATGACGTCGCCCGGGTTTGATCCTGCATCACCCGGTCGCCAGAGCGGTGTGGTAACCACTACGCTAGCGCGGCTCCCAAAGCCCAATATAAAATGCTACTACTAACAGAAAAAAAAAACAACAACAACAGATTTATAAAAGGCAAATACTCGAAGAAAATAACGCCCAAAATCTATGTATATATAGATAGACGAATACACCACACACCGTGTCAGAAATTTTGTAAATAGCACTGATGTAAATATCATCATACACAATGGAAAATAAAATTACAATGAACACCCTAATTAATTGGGTTTAACAGGGACGACTCTTCACCGAGTTAGTGGAGAGGCGGAGGCAAATGAAGCTCATCGGACGCTATTTCGCTCTCCTCCCATTTCTTCACACACACACACACACAAAAGGCAATTTTTGTTTTATTTGCCACATGACATGTTTCTAGTCGCACAAATGGATCCATTATCATATTGTATGTTAAGTGTTCATGGGAAATAATGGTCAAGAAACGAGAGTTCTAAAATTGAGAGAGCAGGCTTAGACGAGGGACATCGCAATATGTGTTGGCTGTTGGTGCTAGACATTGACAGAAAACCATCCATGTGAACACGAAAGAACGGTTCGAACTAAATATGTTTCACTATTCTTATTCTGATGTTTGAGTAGTGGTGAGTTGATAAGTCATTGCATTGGCTTTTTTACATCTTGCTCTAATTTCTCTGTCAAGTCTTCATTCCTCTGTAAAAATGCATTCTAGGTACTTAACTCTTGAACCTGTTTAAGCTTGATGTTGCTGAAATGTATGTTAAGTAGGCTTGGCGACCTGCTGATCTTCATAGTTTCTGTCTATGATGTGTTCATCTTCATGTTGTATTATCCACAGGTTGAATTAAGCACATTAGTATGATTTTGCCAATTGTTTTCATCTTTGTACATTCGATTTTGGTCACCTGCAAAAATGTAACTCATTCGGTGGGCTGTATTCTTCTCTTTCAGCGGTTACTTCGTCTTCTGGGTTTGCTTTTACGCTATCTTTTGGCGTTATTTTAATTTACTTGTTTTATATATGTATTAAAAGTACTTATTGGAGGTATTAATTAATTTGTGATAACGCAGAAATAAATGTAAAGAAACTGTATACCTTCTTTTGCACCACTCTATATGTATGTGTGTGTATATATATATGTATGTGTGTGTGTGTGTGTGTATATATATATATATATATGCGAGAAAGACAGGGCGCGAGCTAGCTCTGTACATTCTGGCGACTCAAGTAATTTTTCTACGGAGAACTAGTACAAGTAAACAACTCAACATACATCGCACCATTTTTGAGAAGTGAACCTGCAAAAGTAACTTGAAAATCGCCCTGGCTGCCAGGTGTCTGGATCTGAAACGGACAACCTAGTACCGGTTCTTTAATCCCCTATTCAGCAAATAAACTGACAAAATATTATGTACCTGGTATGTAAATAAGGCACTTGTGTTCTCTAGCGGATTTTTGTTCTTCTTTATATAATGTCCCTATTTTCGCTGCTTTAATATCGAAGTACTCGGGGCGTACGACCATTCTTTTCAAAGTATTTTCCATCATGCTACATCATCATCATTTTAGCTCCTTATGGAACATGGAGCTACCTCTGCAGCTAAGGTTGCAACAATCATTTGCATGCTCCCAAAGTGGTGGTTTATGTATCAATTTGTTTTACATGATAGGGGTTGCCATTCCTCCATACAACGACATGCCTGAGGGAGCAGGAGGCCCATTCTTTCTTTGTCTCATCACATACCCCCAGGGAACTACCACGGGGCGTGGTTCTATATGCTTCACCTCTAAAGAGGTCGCTTTTTCTTTACCGCTTGCTTGTCTTCCTTATCTACACGCTGGGGTATGTTAAGTGTAGAATGTCTGGATTATTAACTGCGCAGTGATTTTTGCTTTTCCAAGTTCACAAAATAACCACACACAAAAATATACTAGACTAGATAATAAAGTTTAGTATGAAATGGCCGCAACTTATAAAATCGGAGTCATCTGATTTTGAATCGTTGTTCTTAAGCTCTTTCACGCCACACTATCATGCACTTTATCGTCAGCTCGTTCAGCGCGTCCACAACAGAAAATTGCAGAAAGTGCCAGAAACTTCACTTTTATCTATACATCTATCCACCTGCCTGTCGCAAGAAACAACTAATGAAGTACAAGTCCAACTGTGATACATTTTCGTATAAATGCAAAAAATGTGTGCATCAATTTCAAATGGAATTTCCATCTAATAAGAATTAGGAAATGTGTCTAACTATACCGTAGAAGACTGTAAAAAGGCAAATGATAAACAATTCAACATGATATCAAGGACAAACATTTTCTAACTTTGCTTCAAAAATCACTGGTTGTTTTTTAATGTTTTAAATAGTATTAACGTTTTTACACTATAAACCAAATTTTCTCCAATTAATTAGCATGTTATGCCTGCAGGTAAGGCAAAGCTAACTGAGGGAGGCAATCACTAAAATCCTATATAAAAAAAAGATTAACCTAGCAAAATCGCTGGTTTAATGGTTCGAATGTTTGCCTTCCAATGAAATGTTCTGTGCTCAATTATTGGAAAGGTTTTTTTTTTTAATTTTATTTACTTATTTTTAATCAGTCATGTGTCTTCAGTTTTTATAAGAAATAAAGGTATTCCCATAGCAGATACTGCCGTAGGGGAGTGAAGTGTCAGAGACTTCCATATATTAGGTCAAGCATCGAGAGGTGGGGCGACCAGTTTCTTTCTTCGCTGTATTTTCATTCCCTAACTCAAGTGAAAAGTCAGGCACCCATTTACAGCTGGGTAGACTGAAGCGTGTCGATGCCAAGAATCAAACCTGATACTTTTGCTGCAAGAGACCAGCACTCTAACCACTCTGTCAATCGGACGCTATAAGTGTCTCTTTGCTAATTACAGTTTTCAAGTGTCTGTGCATGTTGACGGGCTTACTTACTCGGTGGAAGGAAATTGTAAGGAAGAAACTGAATACAGAAGAAATGGTGCTATTCTCAGAACATGAGATAGAAATTGCACACCAAAATTATTTGCCATCATTTCTTGATGGATTATTTGCTACCAATCCTATTCATGATGGCAATGCGGGTAATTTTCAAAGCAGCTGAAAGATTTGCAAAAGGTCCAAAGCTAGATGGAGAGTGTCACATGTCACCATTTATAGCAGTCATGGATGACACAACCATTCTGATAACAGATGAACACCAGGCTCAGAAAATGTTTGCATGCTAGAATGACTCATCAGCTGGTGTACAATGAGCTTCAAACCAATGACACCTTGAAGCCTATCAGTCAGGAAAAGGAAGACATATGAGGTCACATTCATGGTATCAACAAAAACAATCCCTTCTGTCTTTGAGGAACCTAAAGAAAAAAAGGTCATGTCTGGATGTATGGTAATACATTAAAGGACAAAAAGGGAGCTCAACAAGTAAGAGAAACAGCAGACAGAGGACTGCAGATCATAGGTCAAATCAAGACTAGCAATGATGCTGTGCAAATCATCAGATGAAGTACAGTAAGGGACCTTCAGCCCACACTAAAAACTGGAAGGAAGCTGTAGGTACTGTCCAAGAAACTCTCCAGCTAAAGGGGGTAATAGGATACAACTAGAATAAAAGACAAATTTGGCCATAGTGACCCCCAGTAGTGGTCCAAAGCATCAAACAAGGAACACACATGTATGGTTATTTAGGAAATATGAGAGGCAATGGATGATAATAAATAGGATGCACACACAAAAAAAAGTGCAACAAACTCAGAAGGGACAATGGGCAAAGGAGTGAGAGCTCTGCAAAGGTTCCTGACATGGTGTTGAGGATTGTTGCATGGTTTGCGAGCATTTTGGTTTTATCTTGACTTGGATGGTCGCACCATGCAACACCTCAACTAACTAGACTACAAAGGGTAGGCGTAAAGCGTTGTATGACGCATGAAGCCTAGTAACAAGAACAGTCTTAGTGTAGCCTTCGGGCATATGGCAGTGTTTAGAATTATGTGGTAGAACCACTAGCTAATGTATATAACTGTCGATGTGTGTGCTTTTAAAGCTGATATAATAATATGTGTGTAAGGACCGGTGAGTCCATAATTGTGTAAAGCGTTAAGAATAAAACGCAAGAATTTGTATACACGATATTCGAGAATTACGAACGTGAAGTTAATGTATAATGCTAATGAAAGCGATATGGCTGGTGTAGCCTGGCTAGTGATGCCACATTGAGAATATTATACAGACAAAGCTCTAACGTGAATGTTAGGCATTGATCATAAGCAATAATGGAATAATAAGCAGAGATGCATTAACGCTGCTTAAATATGGTAATGTGCCAAGTATTTGGATAAGGATAATGAACAATCATTATGACCGTTAAAATGAACGCACGTCTTGTGCATTATACACTACAAACTGTGATTTATCCAGTTTCTTTTAATGGGAAAAATATGTTAATTGAGTAACTCATGCTGTATATATTGGAGCTATTAAAATATATGTGAAGTCGTACACATGAGACTTATCCTGTGAAGAAGTTTATAAAGTTACAGTTCAGACTGTTGTGTTGAATTGACCATTAACCTTCAACGTGTTGGTCAATGTGTAAAACTCTGCCATACTAATGACAATTCAAAGTAATACTAGAACACAACGAAATATCAAATACGAAATGAAGTTTATTGACTACACGTTCACACGTGTTGGTCCATGTGCAAAACTCTGCCATACTAATGACAATTCAAAGTAATACTAGAACACAACGAAATATCAAATACAAAATGAAGTTTATTGACTACACGTTCACACTAATATGTCTGAAACGCAAAATGAACCCACTGTTGCAGCAGAATATAATAGTCAGTGAAAGACAGAAGAACACTATATCATACGAAATTAGCCCATAAAAGAAAGTCTGCAACACATGGAACGATATGTGGCATATGGCTCCTGTAAGACTCTGCGTTATTAGATCAGTGTATAATCTTCTACCACCATCCGCAAACATTGTGAAATGGGGAAAATCTGATGATGCTCAGTACCCCATGTGTCAAGAGAACCAAGGTGTCACTAGAACATGAGCCAAATGAACTGGTTGCTTCAACAGACTTGGCAAAGTTAAAGGTGAACAGCAAAATTAAGCCTAATCGTAGAAATATATATTTCGTGAGAGCTGAAAGGTTGGCACATCCCAAACCAAATACTAGCTTACTAATTCTTCTTGATGGTGTAAATGATTAGAAGATGGCAGTAGATCTGCCAGGGCGAGGGACATGCACTGAAATTGTTGAAAAGTCTCAAAAATAGATCAGATGTAGTGCTGTAATCTTTATCTGATGATCAGATTGTCGCCTGTTGTAATACTCTGTATAGAGCTAAATATCATTGCTAGTGTGCGTGTAAAAATGCATTACTTATTTATTTTTTATGTAGACTGAAAAAAAATAAGATCTAAACTAGAAAGATCTAATTGAGAACAAAGTTATAACTGCTATATGGAAATAGTTACCTCTAGTCGCTCAACTGCCACTCAAAATATTTTCAAAACATTTAGTCCTCCAGTTATTTTAATGTAGCTTTTCGTCACGTCATTTCATACATTCAAACCCCATACAAATGTGTGTTAGGTCTGAACATACTAGTTAAGGTACTTTGCACAGTTTTATTTTTGAATTATTTCATTTGTTTCCTTTATGGTCCTTGACAGACAAAGTAACAAACAGAAATCATATTAAGTTAATGAAAAGTAGATGACAAGAAAAATACAGCCAGGATTAATGTTTACACCTCACCCAGAACTGTACAGAATATTGACTATTATAAATTACATACATATAAATACTTACTGAGTCCTTGTTGACAGTGTTGTGAAGTCCAACAGCGCTTGGCCTCAACATTTCCAACTGTAGTAGTGGGGCAGTTTTCTGGGCAATAATTCGCACACTGGCTCTCTTCCTTGTTATCTTTGAAATCCTGAGCTCCAGGGTCCACACCCAGACGTTCCCAATCCACAGTATCAACATAGCACAGCTTCTTACTTTTTGCAATTCTAACTCCTCCACGGCTGATCGTACGTAGGCTCACCAACCCAAGTTCCTCCAGATCTGGCATCTCAAAAGCTACAAGAGCATAGTTGGTGAAGAGCTGACGACCACCAATGACTACCAAATTGGGGAAAAGTTGTCTCAAAGACTTGAGTCCGTACATACGATAAAGTGTAAGATATGCTGTGATCTCACGTAGCTCAGGGAAACTCCAGCCATCATAATCCTCTGGACTGGCCCTCTCCATAAGCGATATGCGGAGATAACCTTCTATCACAGTGCAGTTCTCCAGCTTTCTAAACTGGTTCATGTTGCTCCTAATATGCATACTGCTGCATACTGAAAATATAAAAAAGAAAGTCATATAAAACTCTTGATTCGGCTTGTGTGTTGAAGCTGCAAAGACACTTATTACTGCATTTAGGCAATTATTATTTACGCCATTACAGGTCTGTAACCTTTCATCCGCAATCCGCAGTGTCAGTTTTGTTCACAGAAACCGGATTTTTTCAGTTTTCAGATGTCACCCAAATTGCGTTAAAAAAATAGCCAAAATGCGCACAAAATCGTTACAAACCATACAAATTGTGATAAAAAGGTAGCCTAAAGTCACAAAAAGAAACTAAATTTTCAGAATCAAAGTATTTCAGTTTTTGGGTGTTTCAGATAAAAAGTTGTAGACCTGTATCACAAACCTCTGCCTATACTCAATAACATGAAGGGGTTCGATGATTTATCTGCTTTACTCTCATAGGAGTGTAAGTGAAAAAAGTTTAAGGATAACATAAAACAGACATGTAAATGAATCAACACCATAACTCCAGGGTTGTAGTCTCCAAAGAAAATGAATTAACGACAAAAGCATTACATCTCTACCATGAGCAAACAACCTACTACTTTGATATCAATACATTACCCTGAATGCACTTTAGTCATGCAAGATCCCTATAGCAACTACTAATCCACACTAGGGTAATTCACAACATAAAGTATGAAAACCGTAGCAAAATAACAACCACTGCATCCAGATCTACACAAAAAAACTTTTACTGCTACACACATCCTCATGTCTCAAATTCCAGCAAGCACCTGCACGAAAAATGCAGGCATGTCACCAGTCCTCGTGTTAGACAATGTAAACAAACACACACAAAAATTCAAGAAGGATGTGGAAAAGACAAGATTTGGAAAATATAAATGCTCCTCTGATACAAGATGACTCCGCTGAGTGCTGCTAACATGTTCATGGTTACTGAATAGTCACTCCCTATTATCAGAAGTTTATATCCTCACATGCAGTAATTCCTGGGGTCTCTAGTGAGATACAGACAAAATATGACTACTGCTCACCCAGGCATACAATTTAAGGTAACATCTATGAGGTTGTGCATGAGGCTGACAACCTCATCATGCAAAACAAACTGCTACAGAAACCACCACTCTTTGAGCATTTGAATGCTTTGTGCAGGCTTCCTGCTGCAATCTCCACTTGAATCTACTGGCTATACTTGAAACAAATGTCAAAACAAGAAGCAACAAAACAAGAAGCAATTACTGCCATTTGACTAATATGTCTAGAAGTAGAAAAACTTACAAAAAGGAACTTAAAGAGTGAAGTGGTGGCATTACAGCTGTCACAGGAAGCGCTAACTTAAAGGGAAGCACTGTCACTCAGACAAATATAAGCAACATTCAAAGCTGCCAACAGAATATAAAGATCAATATCTGCTAATGTTATACACTAACTAGTGACAATGATGACTAGGCAGAAAAAGAATTTTACACCAGACTTCAAAATACAATGGATAAAAAGGGAAGGATATCACAAATCTGATGCGTAACTTACAATCAAAGACAGGCTCAGCATTGAAGAACTCACACGAAGATACTGACTTGGAACAAAGAACGAAAATGGTTAAATACTGGTAAAATTATGCGTTTTGATTCAACTAGTTACTAAACTTATTTCCACATTAAAAAATATATAAGACTACAAGACAAAAAAAGTGCGCTGATCATATATGCATAAACAAGACATCAAGACCATCTTTACATGACGTTTAAAGCATTTATAAGAAGATGTAGCACAAATCATCATCCTCTGTTTGCAAGCATCATGCACCAGTCTACCATGCTGTAAATGGGTACCTGACTACTCTTGAGTTAAGGAAAGGCAAAAACAGCGAGGAAGGGAACTGGTCACTCCACCTCAAAGCTGGACCCAGTATAATGAAGTTCCTAACACTTCACTCCTCTATGGCAGTATCTGCTATGGGACTACCTATGCCTTTTATGATGCTACTAATAACACATAGTAGCTGAAGTTTGGAAACAGAGTCATGGTATGAGCAGCTCTGATTTATGATAATATTAATACGTTTTCACAAAAAAGCAATAGTAATATCAATTCTGAAACAAGGATTTCTTCTACTTCTTCGTTCACTCTCAAATAACCATATCTATCTCTCTCATAAAGTTGGCAGTCTGTCTGTGGCTTCGCTCTTCACGATACACTTTCTCACTTAACTGGGCTGGAAAAGGCCATGTTCTACTGTTGGTCTGTCCTCCCCACAAGACCACATATGTGTCTGTCCGATTTTCAACTTCTTGAACAGAAAGCAAGGATTTAACAAAGCACAAAACTCTTCAGCAGATGAAGCGAATTCTCTGAAATATAGTTATTCTTCTTTTTCTTTGGTCCTTGACTTGACAAAGCAATAAGTGGTGTCTTGTAGGGCAGAAACAAACTGTCTCCGCTTTGCTCGGTTGACAGCCATCCTTAGTATGGTGCCCCAGCTCTGGTTCATGCTCAGTATCTCCGCCTCCACAGGTCTTTACCAGGTGGCTTTTGGCCGTCCTTGCTTTCACTTTCCTTCTGGAGTCTATAGCATGGCTGTTCTGGTGATGGTGTCAGGGTTTACGCAGCTCTCATTTCATTTTAAATTAGTATTTGTACTGTACTGGGTGGATTTTCAGATCTTGTTATGGTTGGCGAAGGCTGATCTGGCTTTATTCATTCGGCTACTGATGTCTTTGCTTGTTCTGCCATCTGGTGTTACTATGCTTCCAAAGTATGTAAATGTGTGATTAAGTTCTTGTGATTAATGTTTAGTCCCACCTGTTGGCTATGTTTATTCAGTCTGTCAGTTTTTTCTTGGATGTGATGATAGTGAGTGTGCAAATAATGCAATGTCATCTGCGTATTCTAGATCCTCCCGTGTAGAAAATGTCGTCATCTTATTCCTTTAGGGCAGTGGTTTTCAACCTGTGCGCCGCGGCGCCCTGGTGCGCCATGACTGATGATCAGGGGCGCCGTGAATTTTTTTCGTATTTAGCTGTAAAGAAAATACAGAGCTGTGGGAAATTTCATTTTTGGTGTTTGTCAACCTGAGTGACCCCGGAGAAATTTCACTTTTGATGTTGGCCAGCCATTGAAGTCCCACTCCCCCGACCTGCCTATCAACTTTCCGCGCATTCACCATGTCAGTGCTAAATGCTTTCTGGACACTGACTTCCTGTTAAAAGTTGCATTCCTCTGTGATCTTTTTGAAAAGTTGAACTCGTTGAATAAGTCTCTGCAAGGAAGTGAATCTCTCAACTGACTGACAAAGTTTCGGCCTTCAAAAAGAAGCTTCTTCTTTGGAAGAGAAAAATCAATGAAGGAGGAGAAATGGACTACTTCCCAGGTTTGCAGCAGTTCATTACAGACAATGAAATAGATTTTAGTGCAGATATTGTTTCTATAATTCAAGGACACTTATCTCAATTCAGTGTTCATTTTGAAAAATACTTTCCTGAAAACTGTGACAGGTTTCAGTGGGTTCAAAATCCCTTCAGCAGTGATGCTCCTTCGGACTTCAGTACTGCAGAAGAGGAGGAACTGATAGAACTTTCATCAGACTCTTTACTACAAGCGAAGTTTCCATCCATGGCATTGCCAAAATTTTGGTATTCAGTAAAACAGGAGTTCCCAAGCTTGAGCAAGAGAGCACTGAAGATATTAATTCCTTTTGCAACCTCCTATCTCTGCAAGGCTAGGTTTTCGGCAGCGGCTGTCATAAAAACCAAGTTCAGATCAAGACTTGATTTGGTGAAGAAAATGAAGGTAGCTGTATCTCAATTGGTGCCAAGATTTGACAAGCTGTGTAACAACAAGCAAGCTCAAGTTTCACACTGAAGTGACTGGTACTTTATTCATCATATTTTTTATTTAGTTTTATTGTACATGTTTTTCGTTATGGAGATTGAATCATGAGTGCAGTATATCAGTGAATGATTTTCAGTCAAAAATTTTAAAAAATGTTAGAAAGAAACTACTTTATCTGTTTTCTATTTTATAGTAAGGGTTTTCAAAGTGCACTTCGTGTATATTTTTTCTTGTACGTGTAATTTTTTTCACAGATTGTCCAATTGCATTTTTTTTTTAAATTACATTGTTTAAAAGCCTGTCCAAAGCTCTCCTGCTCAAAAAAATTAGGCTAAATGTCGAAACATCGCTAGAGTTTTTACCAGTTATCCCACAGGGGAGCCGCAGAAAGAATGTAGTTGGTCAGGGGAGCCATAGACTCAAAAAGGTTGAAAACCGCTGCTTTAGGGGCATTTTGCTGTTGTCTTGCGCATCACTCAATCGACAGTTAAAATCAGAGTGGTTGATAAGGGGCATCCCTGCCACATTCCTGTTTTCACCTCAAAAGTTAGGTTGCCCTGCCCAACACTGCATGTGAAATTAGCATACAGACTTTTAATGATGGAGACCATGCACTTAGGGATTCCATAAGCCCTCAGTATTTTCCATAGGATGTCCCCATGTATGCTGTGTATAAAGTTACTAGGGTTTGTCATACTTGGTGGCTCTGATTTAAATTTCCTCCACCAATGTATATCTTTTGAGTATTATAGTACTTCTGATACTGTAGCTTTTTTCCTAGTCATCTTGTCATGGAATCTCATATCTTTTATATCTTTCTCTGCTTTGGCTGATCTCAAAATTCACCACTGACATCAGGTTTTTTCAAGCCATCCTTTGTAACCACTTGTTAGTGGAGATTGTGTTATACTATTTTGCTATAATCTAATCTGATTTTTTTTTGCTGTCCATGATATGTATAGTATTCCTCAGGAATCTCATTTATATTTTTGCAACCAATTTTGTGTTTCATTTTTCACTGTCTATGACATACATACCTACATCAGTATTGCCTATAAGTAACACGCTAAGACATGCCCAATCCTCACTTTCACTGGCAAACATGTTTTATTTTATTTTCTAGAAGCCTGTCTTAGCATGTGCGACACTACATTTGTTGGTCTTCCTTATTTTATTATGACAGTCCAAGGTATTTTAATTTCACTTGATTTAAGACTTTACACTGATCTAAAATTTAATAGCATTCCCAATTTGTTGTATTTCATAGTGAAAACTAATTGCACTGCGCAAACTGCATTCAACTGGCAGTAGAATACAGAATCTGTATACTAAATAAATGAAGCTCACATTTTTATGTAAAATAATATATATAAACATATAAAAATTAGCAAGAATGAAAAAATTATTGATCTTTGTAAATTTTTTATGACTTGCACAAATAATATGCAAGATGTAGATGCTGAAAGGTAGCAGCGTTGTGGTCGATATAAAGGATTCGAAAAATTCCTCTTTTGGCATACTGCCTGCCATTTTTTAAATTTAGCCAAAAATGAACACTCAATGCATATGAGATGACACATGGCAGCCAATCAGTGGAATTTTCAAACTGCTGATATATTGTCTGAAATGTGAGTTGTGACTGGGGCAACATTGAACAGCTATCAGAAATTAACAAAGCATGTACGGATTAAGGTCTTCGTACCTTTAGGTGCTGACACTGCTTAACATTAGCTGCTTGCAAGATATGTTATTGTTTTTACGATGTTTTATGTGTGTTGCAAGTGTCATGATTTTATAAACTACATTCACGACTGCTAAACAGAATAGGAAATTCTCGATCATCTGATAGTGTGCAAGACTGTAATCCAGAACATAAAACAAAATGAAATTGTAACCATGACTATCGTTAATATAAACATGAACAGTTTGTCACTGTATTTACTGGAAATCCCCAATCCCAAGGCCGCAAACTTTAAACGCTCTTTGGCTGATAATTATCATATTTAATGTGAACTTAAAATTAAACAAAACTCACAGTGCAACCATGGATATCGTTTGTTTAAATATGAACACAAATATTATACTGTGTCAATGTGGCATTTTAGTCTTTATTCACAATTTATTCCTTGTGGATAAATTATCCAAATTAGCTCATTAAATATGCATGAAACTGCCATTGTTGAATGTGTCAATTTATTTACAATACTGTATTGTCAATCACTACTATAGAAGTAATGTGTTATTTAAAATACATGTCTGTGTCAAGTCCTATTATATTTTGACAAAGTTTTTAGAATGTTGTATACACAGAATAAATTGTGCATATTACCTATTAAGTAAGAATGATATTGTAATTTACATGGTGACTGAAAAGCCACTTTTTATTTTTAAACCGTTATATCCTCACTTGTATCTATTAGATATACATGATACAAATGTTAAAACAAGGAGCAAGAACTGCCATTTGACTAATAAGTTTTATTTTTTATTTCCAGAAATAAAATGAAGTCTAAAGTGCCCAATAAACTGACAGTACAGCGGATAGCAGAAAACTGCTGACAGCTGTGAAATTATGTGATGAATGATAATGTGACATATCACTTTAAGTAATAAAATGGCCGTTAAAGCTCTTTATTTTAATGTTTGTTTCATTTAAGTTAGTTGGATTAAAAAAAAGTTAGTTGCTTATCCTTTACAGGACGTGGCAATCAACCCCAGCTTTTATTGGTTGTTTGTGATTTTTCTAGGCAATTTTTTTCATTCAGTAGTTTACCATTGCTTTCTGAACGGTATGGCGCTTTTACATTGTTAAAAATCCACACAAAGCGATCTGCTACAAAACCGCCATTAGTTGGATAGGGTGGAGAAATAATGATTTTAAAATGGGAAATGACTTTTCATTCACCCTGTACAGTATGCAACCAATTCCTCATCTCGAAATAAATAAAAGTACCAATTATCATTTAGATGGCATTAGAACTCAATTTCTTATGATTTTTTTAAAGATCTTTGAAATTTCAGTCCTATTTACAGTACTCAAAAATACAGTAACAGATTTATCCTTGTTATAATGTTCTTTAATATAAAAATGTCAATATCTTTTTTTTTTCTTTTTTAACAATTGATTTTCAAATTCAAAACATATTTTGTTCTAGCTGTCCTTGGCTATTTGTAAAAAATAAATAGTTTGAAATAAGTGATTTAAAATGCTACACTTAATCAGTGTCTTCTCTGTTGTTATTACCACCATTTCTGCTCTGGAATATTTTCAGCTTCATCCATGTACTTCAACTGCACTCTTTATTGTTTATACACACAGTGACCATCACTTCCTACATATATTTGTTCTGAATATGCTAAAGGCACTGCTTTACTTGCTTACTGAAAACTGTCAATTATACTTTCTCTTATTGTTTCTTGTAAATGTGGATTTCACACAACCGTTTATGTATACAATCTGAATAGAACTAGTGACATCCCTGTTTTATTATATAACACATCCCTGTTTTATTATATAACACATCCCTGTTTTATTATATAACACATCCCTGTTTTATTGTATAACACATCCTTGTTTTATTATATAACACATCCCTGTTTTATTATATAACATCCCTGTTTTAATATATAACACATCCTTGTTTTACTATCATTTTATACTTCTGTATTTGCAAATTTTCTTTAAATTAAATAAAAATTAAAATTTAAAAAAAAGCTGGACAATGAATAATTATCAAAGTTAGAAGAAGGGGTTCTTCAGTTCTATAATTAACCTGTATTCTGTTATGGAAGTGAAGCACAGACAGTGAATAAATAAATGCAGAGTTCACTGGGCACTACTGAGAAATGATTTCTTAGAATGTACAAAATATCATGTACGGCTTATATGATAAAAACACTATACACAACTTAGAAATCTAATGATAAAGTTTCAAAGTAGGTGGAGGGTGGGGTGCAAAAATCACTGCAAAGAAGAGGAGGCAATCATAATTTACAGGATATGTTCTCAGAAGAGGAAAACTGAAGCAAAAACGAGAAAAACTTAACAGCGGAAAAGAACATGGGATGAAGCAAGAGAGAGAGAAAATACTACAAACTTGATGGACTGACAGCATGACATGAAAGGAAGTCACAAAGAGAACTCTTAGATTACACCACAGGCAGGAGGGTGTGAACAAAAACGAGTTATCTGTGCTTCACAAAATGGCATTTAATGATGATTTTCAAATTCAACGTTAAAACTGTTCTGCTGTCATCTATATCAATTCTATTCTTGTGTTACTCTCAGCTCATTTCCTTCCAAGTTTACTTCACTGTAAGACTGTCACCAGCTGTTCATGCTAAACTATGTAAAAGCTTGTCAACTGTTTACTTTTTTTTTTTTTTAATAATTGTGTTTTTGTGCTGTAATATAGTT
The DNA here is from genome assembly GCA_024509875.1 of Oreohelix idahoensis. Taxonomy (NCBI): domain Eukaryota; kingdom Metazoa; phylum Mollusca; class Gastropoda; order Stylommatophora; family Oreohelicidae; genus Oreohelix; species Oreohelix idahoensis. The sequence continues at coordinate 131,801 of JAMPIV010007747.1, forward strand.
ATTTTAATACAAATGTTGGTAATATTGCTCACCATACTGACTATTATATAATGTTTGTATTTTACAGACTTCAGTTTTTCCAGAAATGAAACAATATTTACTTCACTGTACCTCTTTATAATTTGATTTTACCTGTTTCTTCTCAGAAAATTTTATTTTTAACAAATTTTAGGAAAGAGAAATAATTTCCAACATGCATAACCCAGAATCCAAACACCTGAAACATTCCAAAAAGCGAATTTTTGGCTGACTTTTGGGTGATTTCCGAACAGATTTTGGGTGACTTGGGCTACTTTTGGCAAAAAAAATCTTTTAATCTGACTTCTGAAACACGACCATCCTTGAGCATTTCAGTTTCTGGGTTAAGCATGTGTGTTATTTTACGTGCAATATTATCTGAGCTCTCAGCTTTTCTTCATTTTCACTTTTTTCAAGGCGGTTATGATGAAATCTTGGCATTCTTTCAATGTCATCTAATTCATCATTATATTCTGGTTGTATGTTCCTTTTTAATTTTTTCATTTGCCACTCAAATGCATCATCCAGATATGATTGATTGTTTTCCTGATATCTTAATATCTGTATACACTACTATTCCATTCAGTCACAATCATCAACATATTTCCTTCGGTGTGGAGCGTAGGGCTGTTTCTGTTGCTTGCAACATATTTTTTGTTCCAGGAAGACTCCTTCAGCTCTGTTCATGAAGTCTCAGTTGCTTTGGCTTCCTCTTCTACCAGTTTTCTCCAGGTTCTCATTGGTCTCTCTTCTCTTCCTCTATGATGCTAGTTGAGATCATGTCTTCTTCTTTCGTTCGCTTGAAATATATTGTCTATATCTGCAATGTTGTTTCTTCACTGTCGTTTGTAGTTCATACAGAGGTCCGTATAGCTTTGCTTCCAGTGTTTTTCTCTGGGCCAGTGGGTTTTGCCTCAATATATCATATTCGGGGCAATCTTGAAGTACGTGCTCCGCAGTCTGGGGTGCCTGTCCACATGTACGAATTGCCAATCTTGAATTTTGTATACACGTGGCTGCGGAGTCGGTTGTGTCCTGTTCTGAGCGGAGAATGACAATTTGTTCTGATCTGTTCATAGCTTGGTAGTCATCCTGTGTTGGTGTTGGTGGCTTTCTGATTGATTTGATCATCTTTTTCTTCTGATGGTACGTAACTGGTACATCCGATTGCTTGTCTGCAGCACCTTCTTTAGCCAGTCGGTCTGCTCTCTCGTTTCCTGGTATTCCACAATCCAGTATCCACTGGATGGCGACCCTGCGCTGGTTGCACAGTTCAGAAAGTAGGGCTTGTATACCTGGCAATTTTCTGGACTGAACTGCTTGGAGTGCTGATCTTGCATCTGTCAGGAATAACACAGGCTGTGGACCGAGATTTGTGTTCAACAGTTTCTCAGTTGCCACCTTGATTGCCTGGATTTCTGCATCATAATTGTTACAGAATTTTCCCGCTGGTACTCTGACTGTATCCCTAGTGTTGTTTGGGTATTCTATGTACACTCCTGCTCCTCCATTCTTTACTGCATTCTGTGCTGACCCATCCGTGTACACTCGGACCCAGAGGTCCTGTGGGTATTCATCATCCAGGAAACTGAGAGTAACTGTCCTACGTTGCATGCTGTTCTGTTAATCCCTGTCGAATATTCCTTTCACTTTTGTCTGGATGTGTACTGGTAGTCCAGGCTCCTCTCTTCAAGGGGTTTGTTCTGGAACAGACTTTAGGGTGCTGTCAACTTCAGGCAGGTCTGAGGTTTGTCTACGAAATCGTTTGGCCTGGTGGATAAAGCTGCTTCTTTTCAATCGTGAGATCATGTCTGACTTTGTGTTCATTGTTTCCTGAAAGTATGTTCTTACCATCTCCACTGCATTTAACCCCAAACTGTGCTGGCTACTGTCTGATTAGGTAAAGGTGGTCCCATAGCAGAAACTGCCATTGGGGAGTGGTGTTAGAGACTTCACTACAACAGGTCCAGCTTATCAGGTGGGGTGACAAGTTCCCTTTCTCAATGTGTATGCCTTCCCTAATTCATGAGCAAAGTCTGGTACCCATTTACAACTAGGTAGACTGGAACCTGGTAACTGTGTCACTAGAGGAAAGCGCTCTAACCACTTAGCCTACTGGATGTAGCTGTCTGGTTAGAGAAGGCAAATTTTAAAAATGGACTGAGAACGCTTTCCAACAACACTACAACCCTACCAAAGATAAATAAAGCCCCAATATGCCAGAGAAAGACAACAGAGAATAAAACACTAGAAATTAAGAGAAACAATTAAGTCTTGTAGATGTTATATTTTAAAGACATTCTGAATATACACCAGTCAACATGGCAGTCGATCTTGGAACCACTAAATGTAAACATGAATCCACCCAAGAAGCAAAAGATTAAACAAACATTAACACTGCAGAAAAATGGAAACTCTGGAGGGCTGGATGGACTCCCATCAGCTGCTACGAAATCTGACATTCCATTCATTATAGATATGCTACACCACATTTTTTTAAAGAAAATATTGGAACAACAGGCCATCCTCCAGAACTTGAAGGAAGGAAACAATGAAATTAGTCAAGAAAGGCAACCTGCTTTAGTTGTTACCACAGGCATGTCATAAGAGGCATCTAATAGGAGGCTGTGTATGCAGCTGGAAATGTCATCATGTAATCTAACTGCTACTGAGCTCACCACTGCAAGAGCACATCAATGCTCTGATGCAGGCTTCCTGCAAAGGGACTAGCTGCAGAGTTGGCTCCACAAGGAGTAAAAAGAAGTACTGACTGTTGCCTGGTTCTCTTCAACAAAAGAGTGCTTGATATTACATCAGGTCATCTGATAATAAGGATGCAAAGCAGGCATCTGTTGGTCAATGTCTGCAGTTTGGACATGATACTCTAGGTGACATATTATGTTTATTAGCTATACAGAAGGATGAACAACGGTGTTGAACAGCCTGTTTTCCTGAGAAAAATCTTGCTGAGTTGCATGCTGATCAGGGAGAGAAGAAGACCCTTTTGCCTTTATTAATCTAAGAATTTCCAAACTGGTATTGTGAAACAAAGCTCTCAGATGTAAAATACACATTATTAGTAAAAATTATTTTTCTGGTTGAAGTCATTCTAATAGCAAATTGGTGTTCTATTTGTTTTTTTTTCAATAACACATGGTAGGCCTACTTATTTTCAAAGCAGCAACTGTGAACTTTTTCTAACATTATATTACCGCATATGTGATCTTCAATGTTACTCATATAGTCCCAATACAGAACAATGAGAATGGTTGAAATGAAGAACAGGGCGTATGTGTTCAATATCATCCAAACAAGTAGCCCATGTTGTTAGGGTTTAATTACTGTGTGTGAGTTACGTTTTTTAAGGCTGTATCAAACACAGGCCCCATTGTTCTTCACTTCAACCATCAAAATAATATCATACATCATCAATACACTCAAGAAGTAGGCCTACAGCACTTATTATATCTTAACAGTATTATGATGCCACATTTCTGCAAGCCAATTAGTGCAACAAGGTTAGGCCTACATTATTCAATTAATTCGACATATTTCTGCCTTTAAGAAGATTGCTCCTAACTTCCAAGGAAAGACTACTATTACCACCTCACTATCCCATGTTACCTTCGGGGAAGCAAAACATAACTCCGTCACGGTAAGAAATAGCCTATCAGCAGAGTTTTTAAAAGTAAATAAGCTTAGGCCTACACGTTCAACCAGTTGTAAATTTATCAGTACGTTAAGCTGACAGCAGGGATAATAAAACCTATGCTGCATGCAAAGAAATTTTAGTACAGTGCAAAATATTATTTTACTCGCAGACAATATATTTGTATATTTACCTCCATCAGGTGGGTTCTGATAGTCTATCTTTTCATTTTCTCCACACTGTTTACCAACAGTGCCTGTTACACCAACAGTGCCTGATATAATTACCGCCAAGATAAATGGAATTACTAGAATATCACATGTGTTGACTATATTCATAGTGACGTATTTGACCAAATAACTAGAATAAACGGATAAAACACATCCTCTATTTTCAAATAACAGACAGGCGACAGCATAACACTGATCAGTCTACAATATCCAACATCCACAACAAACATGACATCGTGAATGAATGAAGAGTCATCAGATCCTCGATGGAATGTGGTAATCAAAACTGATTATGTCAATAAATTCATTGTAACTTTACATTTCATATAATAATTACGAGGATGATAGATTATTCTTTAAGGTGCTAAGTAACATTTCGGGGTGCAAAACATCCTAAACGTGTTCCTGAGTCACAGTGGTTGAAACAACTCTATTTTTGTCCACACTACTGGACAAACGTCCGTGATAATTTCGAGTTTCCGTTTCTAATCGTCTCGTAGCGTACTGGGCTTCATTCGTTGCAGAATCCCCCATTTTAAACATTAAAATTAAAGCATCCATACAGAATTCTACTTAGCAACAATAAAATGTTACATCCTTCACAGTTTGTGAAATAATGGTCGCTGAGAATTGAGCTACTAATAGTCGTCACGAAACGGGGTCAAGCCTTTCAATGCATTCTAGCAGCAGAAAACAAGACGTAAACAACCTCTCCCGCTGATTGGTCGACAGGTTTCGTGAAGCTAGTCTTTACACACAGCCGCAAGTTGCGAATAAGTTATCAAGGACACTTACACACAAGATGAAATACAAACAAAGTAAAGCAGCGAAGCGACACATCTTTTTTAAAGTATGTGACATGTGGACATTTTATAAATTGTTGTATGTGGAAAGCACTTTCATAATTGATTGTTGGTGCAATTCAGATAGTCGGAGACAGACTGTACCGACCCCGTACTGGGTACTAACTAGTAACTTTATTGTCTCGTAACTTGAGTGCGCATGGACTAACGTCGATAATCGTTAAAGAAGAAACTACAGTACAGCCCATTTGCCACCCAAATTGTATCCCATTTTGGGTACAGAAAATATGCCAAATGCAGTAGTTGTAAGCCTGTGTCGTTGTCTCTATTATTATCATTATTTGAACCAAGTGCGTGCGCACTGGCTAAAAAAAAAACTGCAGTTTTTAATTTGTACAGTTTATGTATTCTACAATAATATTGTGTAAATCAAATTCATGTAAATCTGTTTAAAATATTATTAAATGTCCCTACTAAGAATAGTTGTCCTAAAGTTCCACGCCGGCTGGCGTAAGCGATCATGTTTGCCCGGTCATTGATGTTAACCTATATTTCTGTTTATCACTCCAGTGTTCTACTGTTTTGCTGCATAGTATCCCCTCTGTTTTGTCGCCTCCGCAAACGTTATTCCATCGCCACAGCGTATCCAACCGTCCTTTTCTCACTATGTGACTCATGCACATGGACTGCTTCTTCCTGATTTTTAAAGTATTTTTCTTTGTGCGCTAACCTCTTTCGAAATGCCTCTATTATCCTTGTTAGGTACCCATAGTAAAGACCAGCGTAAGCAATAGAAGGGCCCGATTTGGACCATTTTGGTAGGGCCCCCAGGACTTTTTATTATTTCAGATTAGGCATCCGGAATATATGATGTTACACCGTATTAAAAATAAAAGAATATCAGTATGTATTAGCTATGTTTTGACATGAAAATTGTTAATAAATAACTATATTTGTGAAGAAATATTTCTTGCTGTCTGTTCCGCAAATGCTGTCAAAATGTTGATGACGTTTAACTTTGTTTGCTTCATCATTTTCTGTGGATAATGTTGCACGGCTGTTGAGTCTATCTTGAAGCATGTTTGACTTTAGATAAAATTTGATCAATTTTAATTTTCAAACGCATCCTTACACATATCTCTGGAATTTTCAGAGATAAACGTAGAGTAACAACAACAACCAAAATTGGAAACCCTGCTGCTCTCTTCCAAGGTTTGAAGAAGAATTACGGTAGTTTCAGTGTAACACCACCTCATCCAGCACATGACATTCCAAATCTGCTAACTTTACAGACTTGACAAGTATTTCTGTTTGCTCATTGTACTTTTGTTTTCCCACATTTATCTACAATAACCCGGTCTTACGCTGTTCGGTTGGTGACTTTTCAAAATAACGCTCCGCTCCCCCAAGGAGCATAGGCCTTCAACAAACACATGCCAAGTCCTCCTGTCGCACGTCATTGCTACATGTCGTCTCATTCGTACAGCAGCAGATGTACTTGGACCCCGTGGAGATGAAAAGAATGGGTGTCGTGAAGAGTGGTTGGCTTATTGCTCTTCTTTTGGAAAACGGTCCATTTTCCCCAGCTTTAGGAGCAACCGCTTCAACAATCTGGTTGAAAATGCATGTAAAAACCCGTAAATTGCTTGCTGCGACAAGAAAACATAGACTGGAATGGAAGAAATGAAGTAAAGAGTCAGAGAGGGCAGTCAAAGAAAAAATCAAACAGCGAATAACTGACAACAATAGGAGGAAAAAAGAGAAAGATATTAAAAATGCAGAGAAGAAGTTAGAGTTATATAACACAGTCATAAGCCAAGGGGGTCTGTGCACCACAAAGGAGGATGTGGATAAAATTTGTAAAGGACGAAATGCCCTTAGAAATCTTAAGGCTCAGTTAAGATACAGAAAATTAATATTGAATGACAAGGACATTAAACTATCAGGAAATATCAAAGAATTGTATATTGGACTTCTGAAGCATTTAGGTTTTGAGGCTTCATCATTACCCTCTCGCAGGAAAAGAGTGCGCCATGATTATTCTCCTCCAGTTTAAAATGTCTTTTTAAATGCTAGTAACTAGTTGTTTTAAAGAAAAATAGCATTTAGATGTTAATTATTGCCTACAAATGATTTTTTTAATGAAATATGGACAGTATCTTCAAAAAAGATGTTTTCTTCATGTTCACATTTTTTTCTTCCCCTGCGACAAATTGGCCTCTGTGTGGTGAAATTACAGTGATGCAACGTTAAAATTCCTCCATTTAAAAAGATAACAGGTAAAATAACATGTAGGGATAAAAATATAGGTAAGATATGCTGCGGCTTCTTCACCTACGCCAGCGTTTTCTAGCGCCATTGAAACTAACTAGTTAGAACATGCAGACTAAACGATTTATCCTTTTAGACGGGGTAGAAACGGAGATAAAAGAAAAAAATGTGACGGTCTGAACACGTGTTTGAATCTAAAGTCTAAAAGACGCAATTTGTAGTTTTTAAAGAAAAAAATTACGCCACTAGTTGACACAATGTAAGGAATTGGAAGAAAAACGACCTTAGCTCTTGTTAGAAACAGACGTATCTTGGACGTTTTACGGTAATTAGTCGTTTTTAGTTTGAATATAGCGGCAAACGCCGTACACGAAGGTTCAAAAACAAATTTCAAAACTAACCTTGAAAAAAGTAGGTTTTTTTCTTAATAATAAGTTTAGGAGAATAAAAAACTAGCTAGTTTGATAGCCCATCTTAATCTGAGAAATAATATACTTTTAATTACACAGACGGACAGATAACACGGAAGATATTGACGAAAGACTGTATTGTTCAATACAGACTAGCAAACAGTTTTTTTGTGCATATTTTCACTAAAGTTACATTTTGACGCGTCCTTGAGCCTAACGCATAAAAACAAACTGCAGATGGACTAGGGGCAGGGTAAGAGGATAGTAGCTAAAAATAACTTGGCATAGAACCTTAGAAGTAAGGGGAGACAAAATTTGTGTAGTTTTTTTCTTGTAGTTGGTCCAAAAACAAGTGTAATTTTGGGAAAAACCAAGTTGGGACGGACAGACCGACAGAAAAATACTACACACTAGACTGAGACTGGACCGAAATTGGACTTTGTAGTTTGAATATTTGAAAGGTAGAGGGGAAGTCCGCTGATTGGACAGAAACTTTCATATTATAGAAAGAAAGACGCCCGCTAGTGCCATTTTGTAAGAGACTGTCCATATACACAGTTCGTTAATGCTAGAAGAGTGATTTCCAGGAAATATTATATATTATCAGTGGGACGCCATAATCTAGCCAGCAGCTCAGCTGAGTTTTGCTAGTACAACGTAACTGTGTTTTCAATTTTGAATTGTGGTAAGGAGAAAAATTCATTAACCCTTTTATTTAACATTTAATATTTTGAGTGATTGATACTGCCATGTCATGAAAAATGATTACGACAAGTGAGTGCTTATTCTAGGTCCCCAGCGACAGCCCAGGGCCTAGAGGCAAATAAATAGTATAGGAAAACATATCCAAGACTAGAGAAGACAGATCTATATTTGAGATCAGTGGGAACATATCACCCACCTTATTGGATGGAAGAGGAGACTATTGAACATATTTCGGATGCAATGCAGTCATGGGAAACTGGTGCTATTTGATACCACCTGGGTGAGATGTGCTGAGTTGGTCAGAGAAATCTGACTCGATCTTTGTAATTGTATTTTTGCTTTGTTGTGTGTAAAATTGGTGCAGTAGGCAGTGTGTTGACACATGGCACAAATTTTGGTTTCAGAGTTTCTGGTCTGGCACTGTGCTAGTGCCAGATGCTTGAAGAGGTCCAAGAGTGGATGCCTAAGAAGCCTATCATTTTACTCCAGCTACTGTGAGGAGTGGGCCACTTGAATTCTTTACTGCATCGTCACAGGCCAGATAAGTGAAAACCTGGCCTGTTGTGGATTCATCAGACTTTTTTCCACAAATAAATAACTAACTAAAAAAAATCCTGGTGTAAAAAACTATACTCAGTTCAATATTTCAAAGACAATGACTCGTGTAAACAGAGATCGGGTATGATGACACCACCCCGACTAAACATCCAGTGCTAGTTTTCCAAAGACACTGTAGTTAGTGTTAATATTAACCAATGTAACCATATTTCTATGTACAAAAATTTCATTTTGATTATGCAGTATATATATGCTCTTTTATTGATAAATACATATTGTTTCATACGTCCTGACCAGAAGAAAATTTGGTTCAGGACTAAATAAATTCAAAAAATTATCAAATTTAACTTCTAAAAGCCAGTGTTAGTTGATTTGATCATAGAGCTTATTATTATTATTATTAGACTTAGTGTTTACATGTGTGTGTCTGTGTATTTAATTACCTACACATCACATTTTATTACCCTAGACATTAAACGTAGCTAACATACATAATAGCAGAATAAGTCTGTTTGAGGTCGTAAGTGGTAGCAGAAAGGCATTCTGTAACTCACATAAACTTTTATCTTCAGGAGCCTTCACAGCTGACCTCATCCAGTACACTAGGTAACATAGCAACCACACAATAACATCAAAAACCACTACAAATATTGGGTAGCTCTTGTCCGGGATTTAGGTTTATCAAAGATATTAGGGTCTCCTGGTCCGGGAATTAAACTATGGGGGCATAAGTTGTATAAATTTAACAGTGTCCCTAAAATTAAAAGTGGAAAGTAAAAGTTGATGAATCTTCACAGCCAGTGGTAATTAATTAATTAGTATATTACCTTAGTAATTAGATTTTGTAATTTACCTTAGTCATTGTTAAATTGTGTGATATAGTATGGCAGATCTAGCCAAATTCAGATCGGCTGCTGTGCTGACGGCTAAGGAAATGAACATGGATGGTCAGGTTTTAATCCAGTATGTAACTTCAGAATGTGACAAGTATATTGAAAGGGAAGATAGGAGGTTAGCTGAAGAGAAGAGGTTACAAATTGAGGCTGATAAAGAACTTAACACAAAATTAAGATTATACCAGAGTTGCGTGCTTTCTGTGCTTCTCTATGGTGCGGAATGCTGGAGAGTCACAGAGAAGAAAATGTCAAAATTGTCCTCTTTTCACACAACATGCCTAAGAAAAATTCACCGCATCTTTTGGCCGAATACCATCACCAACCAAGATCTGCTTACTCGTAGCAAGCAAGAGGACATGCACACCAAAGGGGAGCTGGCAGACGCTTGAGCTGGGTTCGGCTCAGGGAAGAGACCCAGATGCCATCTGGTGTTTTGGACCCTCCTTCAAAGCAAAGAGAGGCCGACCTAAAACAACTTGGCGGAGGACTGTGGAGGCTGAGATGCAAAGAATGAACCAGAGTTGGGGCACTGTACGAAGGATGGCCACTGACCGTGCAAAGTGGAATCAATTTGTTGTTGCCCTACAAGACGCCACTAGGCGTGATGGCCACTGACTGCTTTGACGGTCGGTGGTTAAGGATCGAAGAAGAAGAAAGCACTTAAGAGGCTGCAGATTGAGGCTGACAAGGAGGCTAGGGCATTGAAGGCAGAAGAAAAACGACAGCAAAGGGAGGCAGAAGATAAGAGATTGACTGCCGAAAGGGAGGCAGAACAGGCTGCCTGAAAGGGAGGAAAGAAAGGAGACAGGCTGCTGAGGCAGAAGATAGAAGATTGCAAAGGGAGCACGAATTACGACTAAGGGAGTTGGAAATTCAAGGCCATGCTCCTGAAAATGGTGCCAGCCCCTTTTCCTCCGATGCCACGCCTAGTCAGGGAGCCTCAACCTCAGCTATGGGGTTTCATTTAGACCATTTTGTTGAGAAAGACGATGACATAGAGGGGTACCTAAGTAGATTTGAACTATTGGCTACTACGTATGGGTTAGAGAGAGAGAGAGAGAGGTGGAGTCTTAAGTTATCCCAGGGGCTTAGAGGTACTTCTTATGAAGTTTTTGCTAAAATGAATAGAGACGACCAAGACAATTATGACATGCTAAAGCAGGCTTTGTTATTGAGATATGAAAAGAATGGTGAATTTTATCGTAAGAAGTTTAGAAATGCCAAACTTTTGTCTGGGGAGACATACCACCAATTCTCTGCCAGACTGGAAACCTATTTGGAGAAATGGACGGCTCTGGGGAAGACCCAAGATCTCAAAGAAATGATCATGATAGAGCAATTAAGAGAGTCCATGGCTCCAGACCTGAGAAAATTTCTCATGGAACAAGGTGCAGAGAGGTTGGGGGAGGTTTTAAATGTCGCTGAGAGGTATCAAGCAGCCCAGACAGAGGTAGTTGGCTCAAAAAAGAAACAGAAAATGTTTAAGCCCCACAGCACTTTAATAAATTTGATACCAGAGAACAAGGTAATAAAGGTAGGACAAACTTTGATAGGCCACGAAATGATTATCGTGATAGAAACTCACAGTTCAATGACCAAAAATATAATGAAAGAAAACCTTTTAACCAAGGAAAGAGGTGGTGCAAATGGTGTAAGAAGGACAACCATAACTCCGAATTTTGTAAAAGGAAACCTTCAAACATTGCTGCAATGAAATCGGGGAACCAAAGATTAAAGGTTAATGTTACGTACATTTATTACCTAAGGGGGTAGTCTTCGGTCCTGCCAAATGTACGCACCAGTCTCAATATAGTTATATTATTTGTGCGGTCGAATGATTCGCGCACTGACGGGCACAAAGCAGTGTGAGTTGCTTTGGGACGCACGGGTAACCTAGTTGAGTAGTTTCTGACGTCATGATTTGGAGGGGGCAACATGGACCTTGTTTATGTCCGTGATTGATATATATTATTATTGTATACATGGCACGTTTATGGAAGCCATTTATTCTAGTGATCTGTATTGGTCTTCAGGTCGAAACCAATAGCAGTAATGTCACGTAAGTTATCGCCCCAATTCTTAATGTATGCTGTATTGTAAGGCCGCTCTTATACCAGTCTAGCGGGAATATGTTATTCCTAGAATGGACCTACAGAGTCGTTAGCCTTTAGGATTCGTATCGTAGAAGAAGGATTCCTACGAGTGGGAAAGAAGTTAATTTGATTGCAGTATTTATATGTGTAAACGCCTTTATTGTAATGCCAAAGTCGTGGCATGTTTTGAGAGGTTAGTTAAAACCTAAAGATACTAACTCAGATACCTCTTCATATATGTACCAGTGAATATCTATTGAGTCTACGTTATATGGAACTATGTCTTGGATAGAAACAGTCTCTTATTGGACGAATGCGGGAGTTCGTGGTATGGGAGTACATGCTTAAGTGGATGACCTCAAGCAAGGTCAACGGACATTCCCTTGCTGTTAAAACCTAGTAGGAATATTATTGGATTCTTATTACTTACGTGAGAGAGGATTTTAGATATGAATGACCAGAGATGTATCGTTTTATCGGAACTGTCACTACTATGTATAAATTGTTCATCGTACCTGTCAAGGAACATTGTACCGTCTTGTCAAACGTTTTCGTACCACGTAATAAATTATAATAACTTTACCGACGAGTTGAGTATGATCATGTTGGCCTGATTTTGCCTTCCACTCGTTGAAGTTCTGTTGGATAGCTCTTCATCTAATTTTCATTCTACATTCGCGTCAAGATGCTAGTACACTGGTACCTCTGCTACTAGCTATCATGTTACCCGAAAAGAGCGCTCAACAGTAAATGGTATGCCAGTGTGGTCTGGAAATCAATAATTTCAAGGAAACGTACCCTATACAAGTATCGGTTGAATGGAAGATTTGTACTTTCAAGGCGACAACATCTTGGAATCTACTGTGTTGGTGAATCACAATCAACTTACGGACAGGGTCAAGGTCATCAATCAACATCCACGTCAGGTTGTACAGTGACTGACTACCTTGGAATCACCTCTTCGTCAGTATTGCTTGCGAGCTGTGGTCTAATACTCAGAACGAAGTATTTATCCTCAAACGTACATCCACGGAGACGAGGCGCATTGATTTTTTACCTGCACGCGAGATGAGTATAACGTGTTTTCGTTGTACACTTTATTACGTTTAGCTGTGCCTCTTGTAGTTATGTCCACATTTATATTTTTCATGTTACATGTTATATGTGTTGTATTCTTCGTGGGAGGTAGGGAGGTTGATCTGTCGAACGAGATCCATCTCGAAGCCAATTCGGGCTCTTCGTCAGACGTTCTGTAGGGCTCATTTTGTAAGTTTCAATTGAGCGATAATTCCGGTACAAGGCTAGAAACCTTGCCGAAGTTCCGATCGCTAGTTGTCCCTTATAACAGTATCTGTTTAGCTGTTTCGTCACAGTTTTAATTGTTGTTTTCGTAGCTATTTTTACTTGTATCTTAGTTTCATGATGTATTATGTATGTGATTATTGTCCGTCTAACCTGTCTATCATTCAGTTTTTTACAAAGCATATGTTTTTACACTGTGTTGTCAATTGTCTTGTGCATTATTGGATCGTAGATATCATCGTAATTTTTTACATTCTATTTTAGTTCCACATTTTTATTTTATTTGATTTCTACGACTGTAGTCATTTGTCTTGATTATCGTGTCGTGTCAGTATTGTACTGTTGTCTGTCACGTTATTGCTTTCACACCATTACATGTTATAAATTACATTATTAATTATTAATATTATTGCCTATTTTATAACTTGATTTTACCGTTCTAGGACAGGAACGAAGACCAATAGTTGTAGTAACACTTTTAAGTAGTATTATTACATAATAATATTGAATAATGTCTACCTTAGACTATTTCATTAAGCAAGCAAAAGCTCTTCAGATGGCTCCTGATGAAGTAAAAGCATTTGCACTTGCAGAATATAAGAAAGCTCAAGAAATAGAAGCCGAACAGAGAAAGTTAGAAACTTTAAGACTAGAAAAACTTCAATTTGAGGCAGATCAAAAACGGATTGAGTCTGAGGAGAATGAGAAAAAAAATGAGATTAACTGCTGAGGAGGATGAAAAGAAGAGGAAATTTATGGCTGAGGAAGAGGAGAAAAAAATGAGACTAGCCGCTGAATTAGAAGAGAAACGATTTCAGCGAGAGGCAGAACAGAAACAAAAGGAGGCTGAAGAAAGACTTAAAATTGAAATGGAAGTTAAACAAAAAGAAATGCAAGATGGAAGAGAATGATAGAAAACGACAGCATGAACTGAAATTAGCAGAGTCAGAATATGAGAGACTTAGGTTAACTCAGGAAGCTAATTCTCAGAGAACTTTTGAAAGCCAAACTTCATCCAGACATGACCATTTTAAGGAAATTCACCTTAAATTACCAAAATTTAATCCCCCGTCTGATGACGTGATATTCTTCCTAGATAGGTTTGAGGCCACTTGTGTGTCTTATAACGTGGATAAAACACTGTATTGCACATATTTATCCAGGTTACTTACTGGGGATGCTTTAGCAGTTTATCATACTACCAGTATTAATGAGAAGAATGATTATAATGCTCTTAGAGCCGCACTTCTGAAGAAATTTCAAATGTCAGAAGATGAATACCGATTAAGATTTCGTACATTGCTACCGCAATCAAGCAGAAATTTCAGTGATTTTCTGTCACAAATACGACTCACCCTCGAAAGATGGATCGAATTATCCAAAATTGAAAAGTCGTATGAAGGTCTCTTCGATTTACTGATGCGCGATAAGGTACTATCGTCTGTAAATCCTACATTTCTCGCATTTTTACACGAACGGAAACCTTTATCAATGAAAGATTTAGAAGAACATGCAAAAAATTTTTGCACTGCTCACCCAACCATGGATCTGAGTAATGCACATATTAAGAGTGAATTGCCTGTTGCTTTTGCAGCACAACAAAACAATTTTTCACGCAATCGTTCCTTTAGTACTGACAGGTATGTCAATAAGGGAAATAATTACAATTTTAACAATGATAACTTTTACAAAGGGAAGCAATTTCAACAATCTGCTCCATTTAATGTTTCTTGGAACCAAGCTCACAGATCGCGAGATTTTGGTAACAATAATTTTAAAAATAATCAAGGACATTATAATAAACAAAACTGGAGATCAAAATCTCAGGGTTCACAAAACAGACAATTTTTTTGGAAATAAACCATTTAACCAACATCATAACGATCATTCTACAAATTATCGGACTCATCCAAATTTTAACTCAGGCAGAAACTACAATTGTGGCAATTTTAATGACAATAATCACAATCGATCGCGCCGACGAGATAGATCGTTCGAGTAATACACATAGACATTCTAATGTCGCTTTAAGTGATACACAGGCTAACATTGAACAGGGTAAAGTAGCTGAAACTCACAATGCTATGTCTTGTTCTCTTGATTGTACCCAGGTGAAAGACTGTCCAGAATGCTCGACTCTTTTCCAGCCTAAGGCGATCACGACGCTGCGTTGCGGACATACCTTGCCTAGTCTACCTGCAGTCTGTACGGCCACTGCTGCGTCAGTACACCAGGGACAGGGCTCTCTTATGTTTAACAAGGGATTTGTCAATAACATTTCATGCTCTATCCTATTTGACTCAGGTTGTAGCACTGTGGGCGTCCGGACTTCGCTGATCAACCCAAGTTGTGCCACGGGCAGGGTTGTCAAGTGTGTGACTTTTGGTGGCACCATTGAAACATTTCCCACCGCTATTATTGACCTTAACACACCATTTTTTTCAGGAAAGATCCAGGCATGTCTCCTTCCGAATCCAATTTGTGATGTTATACTTGGTCGCATACATGGTATAAAAGAGTGTACACCACAGCAAATTGCTGAATGGGAAGAGCGACATATTCAAACTGCAAATGCAGTAGTGACTAGAGCGCAAGCTACTAATATGTCGCATGATACACCTATTGAACCTACAGTTCATACTACTTGTGATGATGATGCTCCTATTTCACGGGAGTTGTTTGCAACATTGCAAAAGAATGATGATACATTAAAAAAAAAATTTTCATTATGTGAACAAAAAGAATACCAGCAACAAACTTGCAAAATCTAAACATGACTTTATACTTAAAAATGGGATTTTGGTTAGAGTAATACGGGAAAAGGATTCATCCTTATGTTATCAGATCTTAGTCCCATCCTCTATGAGATCTCGTATATTACGACATGCGCATGACTCGCAATGTGCGGGCCATATGGGTTTTTCGCGTACCAAATCCAGAGTGCTTTCGGCATTCTACTGGCCAGGCGTCCATAGGGACATCACTCTCTACTGTCGGTCTTGTTTGATATGTCAGGAAGTTAAGGTACGGGGTCCATTTCATGCGGCTCCTATTCAAGCTGCGGACATCCCGATTAGACCATTTGATAAAATGGCTATAGACATTATTGGTCCGATGCTTCCATCTGCTAGAGGGCATACGCATATTCTTACGTGCATTGATATGTGCACTCGCTGGCCTGAGGCCATCCCTCTCAAGAACACTTCATCTGCCAGTGTAGCAGAGGCATTGATGTTAATCTTCTCACGCATTGGTTTTCCACGGAAAATCTTGTCGGATCATGGGGTTCAGTTCATTTCTGAATCCATGTCTCAAGTTATGAAGACATTAGGTATAGACAGATCTCTTAGTTCTATTTATCATCCAATGTCAAATGGGTTAATTGAGCGTCTCAATAGGACACTCAAGCAGTTGTTGGGTAAGATGACCCAAGACCATCCCCAAGACTGGGATCGGGTCATACCCGCGGCTCTGTTTGCGTATCGCGAAGTACAAAATCAAGCCACGGGGTTTTTCTTCCATTCCAGCTAGTTTTTTTGGCATGCAACCACGCGGTCCGATGTCGTTAATCCACGACTTATTGGTTGACGAGAATATTGAAGAGGAAACTCAATCCTCTTATGAGTATGTGATCTCTCTGAGAAAGAGAATCATAGATGCTTGTAGACTAGCTACTGCATCATCCGAACAAGCCAAAGAAAAAGCTCGTCTATTTGCAAACAAGTATAGACGTCTTCGCCAGCTCATACCTGGTGATGAAGCTTTTGTCTTACTACCTGCGCATAACAATCGTCTTTTAATTACCTGGAGAGGTCCTTTCAGGATCATCTCAAGAATATCCGATGTCGACTACATCGTTGATGTTAATGGTAAACATAAAACCTTCCACATTAACATGTTGAAGGAGTATTACTCACGTCCTGATTATCTACAGTCAGTGTTTCAGGCAACTGACGATCCTACGCCTACGATTAGACACTATTCTAGTTTGTCAGTCATCCAAGAAGAAGAATCTTCTTTCGATGATGTACAACTACCAATACCAGTTGTACCACTCCATTCCACTGAGAAATGGAATGATGTTACAATCTCATCTACTCTTTCGGCTGATCAACGTCAGCAAGTCTCTAATATTCTACACTCGTATGAGGATGTCCTCACTGACATCCCAGGTCATACGTCAGTCATCCAACATGACATTATTCTGACTGACGATACGCCTATTCGAGTTCGCCCATATCCTATCCCTTTACACTTTCGTGATAAGGTTGATAAGGAATTGGATGAGATGCTTCAATTAAATATAATTGAAACATCTTCATCACCATATTCTTCTTCTATTGGTAATCATTAGGAAGAAGGACAACAATATACGTCTTTGCGTAGATTACAGGAAATTAAACAAAGTTACAAAATTCGATGCGGAAAAAACCGTTACCTCTTTTAGACGACTTATTGGAGAGGTTATCTCATGCCAACATTCTTTTTCGAAATTTGACCTTTCAAAGGGCTATTGGCAAGTGCCACTAACTCC